>SRMA01024123.1:0-128709 GCA_007224835.1 Danionella cerebrum | reverse complement strand
TTTTCATCTTCAATCGTCCAATTTTGTAGTTTTTGTGTCCAGTTTCCTGTTCTTAGCTGCTGGAGCAGCACCTGGTGTGGTCTACTGCTGCTGCTGCTGTCGCCCATCCACCTCAAGGTTCAAGGTGTTGTTCAATCACAGATGTTCTTCTGCAGACATCGATTGTAACCAGTGGTTAATTGAGTTACTCAGATCAACCCGTCTGGCAGCAAACACCACGCCATGTTCCAAGTCACTTAAATCCCCTTTCATCCCGGTTCTTCACTGTGTCTGCATGCCATGGGGTTGCTGTCGTGTGATTGGCTGATTCAAAAGTTGTGTTAAAGAGCAGTTGGAGAGGAGTACCTAATAAATTGGCCAGTGAGTGTATTATTTCTATCAAACTGATGTGTAATAAAAGCAAAGTGTCTTGTTGAGATCTCCAGCAGGTGACGCGCCGTCACTTTCGATCGCATGTATTAGTTTTGACGCACAGCCTTCACATGTCGCAGAGGGAAGTGAGCAGCTATTTCTGTGCCGCTGAGGAGCTGCGGGGCGATCCTCAAACACTTACTCATGCTGCCAGGGAGAGAACATCAGAAATGGGTCTCTCTGACCGGAGTCTGGATGCTTTCCCAAAGATTGCTGCAGAGCTTTGTTCATATACCTTCACAAGACTTTTGAATAAATTGCTCCTCAATCTTTTGAGAAAAAATACGTTTTTCCGACTGAATTCATGAAAAGATGAATTTGGAAACACTTGAAAGAATTCTCCCAAAGGCCAATTCAGTCGAGTTGTAGAAGTGAAAACTGACTTTTTGTTATTTCTTGAGCTCTCAGGATCGCTCTTATTCGTTCGAGGTTCTTTTTCAAGCTCTGAATGCGAGGCTGAATCTCTCGTGTTGTTCGGTTGGTCTGTCGAGCAGGGAGCGAGTTCCGGAGGTGAAGATGAGGAGATCCAGAGAGCAGCAGGTCGAGCTGAAGCCCATGGGAGACTCAACTGATTGTGAATGGAACAGTTGGTATGTGACACTGGGGCTGCTGGTGGCACTGGTGAATCTCTGAGTTCTAAAGCTGCTGCACCCCGTCGTGCTCAGGGTCCTGGATTTACACCCGGACGCTCGTCCCGAGACGACCCCAGAGCCTGAGCGCACCGAGGCGTGGGGTTTCTAATGAAAGCGTGTGCTCGGGTTTCACAGCCTGACGCCTCCGCCGGACTCCTCGTTTACAGGAGAGTTATGGAGGGCTTGAGAAGTGGACGTAAAACAAGATTTTCCTGCTGAGAGTCTGAGCTACAAAAACAGAGTTCAGATTACAGCCGTCAACGATTTTCAGGATGAACTTTATGTTTAAACGCAGTGAACATTATTTTGAATTAAAAAAACATCAGTAGGTTTACTGTCGTCTAGTTTTAAAACAGCTATACACTCACAGGCCACTTTATTAGGTACACCTTGCTTTCATCCTAGTTTCTAAACGTCATCCACAACACAAACAATCTCTTTCGAACACCACTATCCGAGAGGACTCCAGGTCACACGCAGCTAGGGAAAATAGCGTACGGATGAGGAATGGGCCGGTGTGTTCCAGCTCGACTCTGAGTGCCCAGAATGTGAGACGGGTGTGTGAGAGCAGGCCTCGCAGCTACACAGCATCTGGCAGAACCATGCCAACCTCTGCTCACGGCCGGGTGATGTTTGAGCAGAAAAACCACACGCACACTGCCAGACGCTCACATGGAGCCGTGAAGGAGGACACACGCTGCAAACCAACAGAGGAGTCCTGTTTGTTCATCACCCGTATGAGAGGGGGGGGGGGTGGCAGCATAAATCCAGAGCAATTTGAAACAAAACTCTTTAAAGAGACAGATTAACACTGCGTTTCACGACTCCGTGATTTAGTTTCCAAGTTTATTTAGAAAGGCTCGTTCCAGCAGAAAAACAACAAACACGTGCTCACAGAGTTCTGCTGGTGCTGTCTCCCACGGGGTACACCCTGGACGGATCACAGGGCAACCCACACATTCGATCCTGAAAATTAAATGAACCCGCTCTTGTAGGAGGAAGTGGGGTACCAGCAGGAAACCCATGCAAGCACGGGGAGAACATGCCTCGAACCTGAAACCTTACTGAGACGCTGTGTAGTGCAACTGAACCAACAGTAATAATGGATTTAAAACGGAATGAAAGAACACACAGAGATGATATCAAACAGCTTCTGCGCTCCTCCTCCTAACCAGCTCTATATGGTAACAAGCTCAGTAGAGGAGCAGGACCGATAGAAGCTCCCAAGCTCCTCGGAGACTGAAAAACGTGAACAAGTTCTTATTTATACATCATCCATCCATCCATCCTCGGACCCCCCCATCCTTCCATCCAAGCCATCGATCTAGATTTATCCACCTATCCCTTCATTTGTTCCCAAATCCTCCCTGTCTGTCAAACTCATACATTTCATTTGGAAGTTAAACCCATGGAAATAAGCCTCACAGACAGACAGACAGACAGACAGACAGACAGACAGACAGACAGACAGACAGACAGACAGACAGACAGACGGTCACTTACTGCTGGTAGTGGAGCTTGCAGTAGAGCTTCCGGTCCCGGTAGAAGCAGCTGAGCGTCAGGGGCCGCTCACACACGGAGCACTGGACGCACTCCTCGTGCCACGAGCGCTCGCTGACGCGCAGCAGGAAGCGCGAGGAGATCGGCCTCTGACAGCCCTCACACACACACGATCCCCGGGGAGAGGCTTCCGGGCCTGCGGAGCGACACAGCCGCACACACTTCAGTGATGAGTACACGAACACACTGCGCGCACACTACACACACACACACACACGCACGCACACGCACGCCGGTGAATGCGAGGCGAAACACTTCAAAAACTTTTCAAAAAGAGTCATTTATAGTGACTCATATTATTCATTTTTAAATCAAATAGTGAAAAAATTGGCCGTATCGACTTTACTTTGTGAAATGTGTGTTTTCTTATACGCAGCCTGAGATTTTTATCAGTTAAAATGTGTATCATTTTACTTACAAAATAAAAGCGATATTTCACACCAATATAAAAAAAATAGGACACCGATTACATGCCAATATTTTACTAAAATCATACTCTGGAAAACCAAACAAAAAAAAACGTTGTGTTGTAATTTTGTTTAATTAGATAACTTAGACATCGAATGTAATATTTTATTATAAAATTGAAAAGAGGCAATAATTAAATTCACAACATTATTTACGTTACAGATTCCATTAAAAAAATTATGCCCCCACCCCCCATTAATTTCTGCGGTTGCAAATATGTTTATATTTTAACAATGTTAATATATTAACAATGATTGGACGTAAAACAAATGGTCTGTATTTTTACAATAATGTACTGAGTGTTTATTAGCAATAATTAAATTTATGCAGAATACACATTATGGGTTACATTAGAATAACGTACCGATCGAAAGTGATTATTTTAAACTTGCAGATTGCTAGAACACATTTAATTGGTTAAAATAATGCTTGAACAAATCATATTTCAAAACCTCTTCATATTTAAAAAAACGGAATGGTCTTTAAATGCCCAAATATCTATACAAAAGCCGACTGAATGTAAAACAAACAAACACTTTTTGTAATAATTATAATAATAATAATTTGAAAATTCCTCCACCCAACCGGTTTCACTTAAATTAATTTATCTATTTGGAAAACGGGTAAACAATATTAAGCGCAATTATAAATAAATTTGGATAAAAGCGTCTGCTATTATTGCACACATCTAATCGTAATATCAATGGATTATTGCTTTTATAGCGAAAGCCACTATAATATAATATAAAACTTCTATCTGGAGGCAAATTAAAATCAGCTTAATGTTTATAAACGTTTGATTGGACAGGAACAGTGCAGTGAATTAAATCAAACTTGGCGAATGAAACGATTAAGAACACACTGCATGCGTCTCATTTGCATATTGTATTTATTTTTCTTGGCGTCCGCTTTAAATCTGGCTCTGCGCTGCGCCTTCAGTCACGATGAGTTTATTGGTGAAAAACACGCGTGATGAGTTAAAGAGTAAAGAAGAGAAAGAGAAACTCTTTGAATGTAAATTAATTGTAAAACAATGTGGAAAAACCATGTAGTCACGCATGCGCAATAGAACAACGGATTCTGTCAGCCTTTTGCCGCGTAAAATCCCATTATAATTGCAAATAACACAAACAAAAAATATAAACCATATTATATCGTTTCACTGAAAATAACTAGTGTAAAGCTTGTCATCTAGTTTTACTTAGAATTAAATGTTTATTCAGTTTCGTTCATTGTTCATTTTTGGCGCATATCTAATTCTATATTTAAAGATTCTCAAAATGAAACACTTCAAATCGAATTTACAGTATTTGTGAAAATACAGCAGATTTTTATTTCATAAAAGACCAATAAAGTCCCATCCCACACTCTTAAAAAAGTTACTAATTATAAGAACCCGGCGTTATTTGACCAGGTGGGTTTTAAATGTGATTTAAATGACTGTTTACAAAACTTAAACTGGTTTCGCTGATTTTCCACGGTAACAACATTTATTTTCACGTTCGCACCATATACTGCTGGTAAAGTAAATGCACTTTTTTTGTAAAAAAAATCCTGCTGAAATGTTGCTGGTGCGTTTGAAACTGAGATTTTTTTTTCAACCCTATACCCCCCCCCTCCTTATGTCATTTGGGTTTTTAAAAATAAACATTGTAAATAATTTCGGAAATAGTTGGTGGGGAGCTAAATGTGTTTGATTAGTTCATTAAGTAAAACACAGATAAAGTCACACAAATAATAATTAATCAACCTCGAGCACATTCCCGCAGTCAGAACATTGCTGTTCGGCAGGTTTGATTGAACTCTTTATTTACCAAAGGTTTAATGGTTTCAGTTCATTTTAGCTCAACTTTTATTTTGAAAATAATTCACTTACTTAGATTTTGTTGTTGTTGTTGCTTTGTTTCCTGTTGACAGCAGGTTCAGATTAAATAAAGCTGCAGTAATTCAAAATAATTCTTTTCCCTTTTGCAGCACCTTTCTTAAACTAAAGCACATTCAGCACATATGTTTGTACATTTTCTACGCCGAATTAGCCGATTTGTACCCGTTTCAAGTGTTCTGGTAAAATAATGAACCTATAATATTAAACCTTCATTTAGTACAGCTCATTAATCAATCATCTATTTATGTGGTTTTAGCTTGAAACTAATTGTTAGTTCAATATTTAAAATGAACAGACAGTTGGAGATGCAGTTCCTGTGGGAACATCTGTAGCGTTAAATGGAACTAAACGGTGTTTTAAATGAAACTAAATGGAGCCAAGCGAAGCTTAAAGGTCCAGTTATTGACGAGGTGTTTTTTTTGGAGCAATACTGAACAAACTAATATTAATTATTGTGAGAAACAATTCGTTTAACAAACGCGTCCTTGCAGAATTAACTTTGTTTTATCGTGATCATCCACGTGACCAGAAGTGCCCACTAGGACTCAAATCTAGGACTCAAACTAGCATCACACATTCGTTTAAAAAACTCTCTGAACATCAAAAATATGATTTTTCTAGAGAGTCCTGATTGTTTGAGAGCAAAGTATACTCTGAACATTTCCATTTTAACACATACAGAAAGTCACTTTTGTAAAGTGAACGATTTGTCTAAACTGATGAAATAAAACAGGATCCGGAGCCTGGAGTTCCCCTGACCGTCTGAGCATCTCTTTAACGGAACCGTGGCGCACTCACCGAGCATCAACGTCCCGGCCCCGGGTCTCAGAGGATCCTCGCTCTGGATTCCCTCCAGCATCGCGATCTCGTACGAAACAAACAAAGTGCTCAGAACAGAAGCTCCATGTTTGTGCTGGTGCTGGTGCTCGGAGCTCGAGGTGCTGGGGAGGCTGCAGGAGCTCCTGGAGCGAGTTAATCCATGCAGCAGGAGCTCGAGAACACTGGGGGAGCAGCAGCAAGCCCAAGTCTCTTGAAGAGCTCCCCAGTGACGTCATATCTGTCTCGCTGCTCATTGGTTGAGCGTACGCAGGTTCTTTTTTCTCTTGAGATCTCGAGCAGCAAACACATCGTTTATTTTCTTTTGCGTCCCGATCTTATGGGAGGAACCAGATTAGATTTTTTTGTATTTAGATATAAAGAGAACAGAAGAGAGAAGGTTTACACAAGAACGAAATGAGCAGTTTAAGATGTTATGGATGTATTCTCCATAGACATGCTGCATGCTGTGAAGGGAGATTTCCGGCTGCAGGAGTCTATTCTGCAGGAAGCTGAGAGCAGGAGCATCATCTGGTCAGAAGCAACCGTTCTCCAGATGCAACAGAGCCGAGGCTCAGGGAGACATGAGATCAGGTCCTTGATGAGAAGGTGATCATTTACAATACATTTAACAAAGTGATCACGTGATTATGAGATTATACACAAACACTAAAGAGCTCTCATTCATTTCTGATTCATTCCATTTTTCCTGATAAATTCGGGCAAAATTTTAAATATTTCTACTAAATAACTTCTTTTAGAGTTTTCCGAAAGCATCGATAAAATTTTACATGGGAATTGTCCATGTATTACTCATTTTTTTGACCATTTTACTTAATTTGTAAAAAATGTGGGTTTGTGCTGAAAATGTGAATGTTAAAAGTTTTTAGTTTGTTAGTGTTGACTGAATCTGATTTGTTTTCATATTTATTTATATGGATCTGCAAATCCCTTTGCACCTGCTCCCCCTCCCTCCCTCATTTACTCCCCCCATCTCTTGTGAGAGATTAAGAAAGTCGCAGATAAAGCTGATTTAATCTCATTATAATTACCCTGTCAAATTTCATTTTAGCTCAATCTTTTGTTTGTCAGGTGGAAATAGCGCAGCAGTAATGAAACCTGAGAGAGAGAGAGAGAGAGAGAGATGGGGGGGGGGGGTGACTTTATTACTTTCCTCATTAACATACTCCTCTCTCTTTAATTATGAGTCTGATTTAGTGCCTTTTCTCATACACCCTCTCGTTATTCAGTCCATATTGGCACTTTGTTAAAAAGAAAAAAAAGGAAGTCTTAATGAGATGCAAAAATATTTTCTGCATTACTATTACTCTGATACTGTTAAAATTGGTTATTTAATTATTAAAACAATTGGAATGCTGAATACAAAATACTACCAGGCAAATGTTTAATGTGTCATTGCTATATTCAATCCTTTACCTCTGGCAATATAGCAATATAAAAAAATAAGTGAAAAATTATGTGACAACTCAATGAACCACGGGATTTATTTAAAAATAAATGTAACATTTGTTATGGTACATACGTCATAACTTCTTCCTGATCCTTTCTTACAGATGAAATTACCAACTAACTTCTACGATTACGCTTATGTTTATTTTATTACCCATGTTCACACTAAAAGTGATAATCGCTGCGCATCTGGCGCCCTCTAGCGTCAATTCTCTGCTACTGCTAAGAGCATTTTTGATTTTGTTGCGATGACCAAACAGGAATCGCTCCATTAACTTTACAGTTAACAACCCTTTATGACACAGTCTCAAAGGTTTTATGCAAAAACAAACGGAAAAAAAACGAGTTATATATAGTTTGGATTCTGACATATATACTGTGTTGTCATGGATAGAAACAAACATATTTAATCTTAATCGTGGTTGTTTAATGTGTTCTGGGCAATAATAACTTTTTCTTGTTCATATTTAAGACTTCTTAACTAGTTAATAACGTCATTATTAAGCCAACACGTAATGCTTGTTTATCAGGCTACATTAGCATACAGCTAATTATTGCATTAGCTCTCGATAAAACAAGAATACGAAGAGCCACTGCAACAATTTGTGTCTGTAGATGAATGGTCACACACATTATGAGGAACACTGAACATAGAGGACAAAAAGGTCAACATTTTTCTTGATTAGCATTGCTTTTTAGCCGTCCCACCCCGTTTCTAATATTAAAATAAAACATGATCTTTTTTCTGTTTTTATTGTAGAAGAACATCACGAAATTCACGTTTCCACCAAAAGCTTCGGTAATTTTTTTTATTGCAATTGTATTACCTTATAAATAAATAGATAAGATTCTAACGTATCGTCTGAGATTTTGCCCATTGCTATGACGTCAAAACCAAGTACAAATGTACTTAATAACAGGCAAAAGGACAAAAGATAGTAATGGAACCTAATACCTCCCAATAACCTGTAAATCACCTTTAGTGGGTCAGATCAGTGGCCAAAACACGTTTGCTGTTGAAGGTCCAGAGCCCCCAAAACAACTCAGATGCATCTCTGGAGCTTCTTTATAACCATCCCACTATATCCACCACAAAGGTTTACCACGAGCAAACCAATAGAGTGTGAATGTCACGAGGAGCAGAGGACCATGTGCGAGCTCTTTATTTCTCACACCAGCCATTTGAACATCTAACAGGAGGAAACAGTGGATTGGGAAGATAAAACAGTGATTTAAGTTCATTCTGGAAAAACCACCTAAAAGAGTGGCAAAACTTTACCAGTGCTGAAGCTAATTCCGCTAATCTCTGTTTATGTGATACAGGTTTTCTTCCAAATGGAAAAAGGGCTGTAAAATCATTAACATGCGTGTGGAAAACAAGCCGAACTCTTAAAAGTGTTTATTGTAGTTGTGTTTAAGAGCTTCCGCACGCCACGGGATCTTGCTTTGCTCACTACTAAACTGCTGCTGGACAGATGTAACGGACAGGATCTGAGATAAACTCAAACTACAACTCTGAAGTAGTTATTAAAGCATCATTTGTATAATTATCTGAATTTATTTTTGCTTTCACACCAAACTATGGTGTAAATGTAAAATGATTAACAGGCCTCTTAACCCAAATGATCAATCTGAAAACTTTTTATGTAATAGAACCGGCTGCATTGTGATCTCTAGTAGATCAGGGAACATCCAACTGCTCTCTTAACAAGGAGAAACCCGGGAAGCAGAGGACCACTCGTGCATCTGAGAAACCCGGAAAGAGAGAACCACTTGTCCATCAGAGAAACCCGGAAGAAGAGAACCACATCTCCAGATGTGACCATGTGCTAGAAAAATGAGTTTCCTCTCATGGCTTTCGACTAATGGTTATATTATTAACTACGTGATTAGATCAGAAGGTCCTAATTAAGGGTTTCAAAGATTTCATTTAAACCATTGATTACTTTATAAAACTTTTACGTTAAGCCGTTTTTTCCGCAGTGGTGAACTCTTCAGATTCAGGTCAGTGTGCATTTATTTATTTACAAGTATCAAGGTTAAAATCACATCAGCTCTCTCTCTCTCTCTCTCTCATCAGCTTCACCGGGGTCTAATCTCTCAGATGTTCATTATTTAACACTTTGCTTGTTTTCTCGCTGTGGTGGAGGTTTCTCTGAAGCTGATGGAAAAGAGAACTTCAAAAGCCACGAAAGAATAAAATAAAACACAGGAAGATGTCAGAATCAAAGACGGATGCGACTGGGAGGTCTCTCAAAGAAACTAATCTCTTTCCATGACGGCAGAGCTCCACCGTAAAACATTTCAAGTGGCTTCCATAAATAATTATTAACAAACTTTAATCCCTTCACTAGTTTAGGAGCCCCCACATCACAACTGGATTCACTGCAGAGAAAAACCTCTCAGCTGCTAAAACAGATCATTTCTGCAGTTATTTCACCTAAACTCGAAATGCTCTCTCTTTATTGTGCATCTTACTTACATACACACGCACACACTCTTTTCTAATCAGCCAATCACACGGCACTAACTCCATGCTTTCAGGCATGTAGAGATGGTATGTGAATGGCGAGTGAATAGACACATGTAATTTCTCAGTAGTCCACAATGTCAGAAGCGAAAGACTCAGAACAAGAAGACACTCTCTAAATCTCCAGAAGGAGGAGTTTATTTATTCACACAGTGCAGGAAGTGGATCTGTTTCTATGGTGTTTGTTCAGTTTGGAAACACAGTTATTATACTGACAGAAACAATGCAGCTACAGCCCCACGCATCTGCTTTAAATAATGAGTAGTAAGTGAAACAAGGTGAATGTTACGGTTTCGTAATAATTCATTTAATGTAAGAGTAAAAAGAACGTAAACTGTTCATGTGAGTTTGTTATCAGATGTTATCAGCGCATGATCAAACCTAAGCTTCCTGTTTTCAGCTGAGCTCCAAAAGATATTTTGAGCCAAAAAAGTAACCCCAGGGAACGCAAGAAACTTTAAAAGTAAGTTGTTTTGGATAAAAGCATAAATGTAAATGAAGTGTTGGTATCAGTGTGAGGTTGAGGTTGCAGGTGTTAAACATCAACTCTCACAGTGTGGAATTTTAACTCTGCACATTTAACTATTTAATTACCTCTCACATGAGTTTTTTATCATTATTTTAAAAGTTTCCTTAGATTTAGGAGACCAATAGACACAGAGAATTCTACATTTTAACAAGAGTGAAAAAGCTGGTGGTAAATACCAAAACATTTTACAGAAAAAGTGAAAATACTGTGCAGAACTCACAGAGTTAAATCAACACTTCGTCAATGCTTTGATCCTATACGAACACTGCCCCAGAGTTAAATAAAACACCGTGAATTGATTTAACATCTCATTGAATTTTAACACTACTTGGGAGAAAGTTCAACCCACACAGTGCTGGGCACTCTTGGACAAAAAGTGACACCAGTAGTGTTGATGTAACACTGGCAATTACTGAAATTGGCCCTAGCAACTTTTACCATCTTTTGGTTCGGCCAATAGGAACTTTTCTTACTGAAGAGTGAAAGGCCAATCTATTCTAAATCCAAACTAAAGCTCTGCCTGTGAATCATATGATGCTTCAGAAACAAGGAGCTTGAGTCATGATTCCAGGTCTGACTATTTCCCTTTTAGCGTAGGTTTTTTTAAGAATTGGTCACAATTCCCTCAAACTTTGACCATAACGTATATTTTTCTTCATCATAAAACTGAATAAAAATTGAACAGTCTGGCAATTCTGTCAGAGTATGAATCCAGTCGCGAACGTTTTGGAATTTATGTTGAGTTTTTTCGTTTGAAGAGCTTTCTGAAGGAATTTTATTTTTGACTAGATACGAGCGGCTGTAACAGACATAAACATAAACATGTATTAGAGTGGTCTTAAAATACATAATAAAAGTCACAACAGTGGTCAACTTAGCTGCTTCAACATAAATAAATGTTAATACGTGAATAAATGTAAAGTCTTTCAGATAAGAAATTTACTTTGAAACAAAACTCATTAAGATCTTCTAGATTTCCAAACAAAACAAAATAAACTGAAGCATATTTGAAACAAGAGTGGTAAGAGATGTAGTGCCTTAAATCACTTCCTGTTTCCACTCTGAACACTTTCACTGAAGTCAGAAATGCCAGGATTGAAATAACACAAATGAAAAACATGGCAGTGATGATCACATGACCAGCAGCCAATCAGAGCCTCCACATGTTAGAAATCCAAAGATCTGCTCTACAAAACTCTGAATAAATAGAAAAGAAATGGTTAATTCACCCAACAAAATACTCAAGAAAGAAACGGGAAACTCAGCTTTGCATCAACAAGCAAAAACAATTGTTGCAACGAGACATTTTCATGAAAAATTACTGGCATTTCATGTAGTTTTTAACATGGTTTTGTCACATTTTCATCTAGCTTTAAAAATACATTTACCAAGTCGATTAAATGAGATCACATTTGGGGGCAAAGCAACATTTAAACGACGTATTCCTTTTACGGATTTTAGTAAATGGATTTAATTAGTAAATTCTACATGTTCTCATATTTTAGTGTAATTGTTCAGATCTCCCAGACTTTATTTCAATAAACATTTTTATTTCCATATTAACAATTACAATTTGAATTAAGGTAGAACTAAAATAGTTAATTAATGGAAAAGTATTGCATTACTTTTTTATTTTACAGAATTAAATTGTTAATAAAAATATTACCTTTATAAAAATTAAATACCCACATTTCCATCACAACTAAACGAAATCTCTGCATTAGGATTTATTTTCTGGGAAGATTTAAATGAAATTGACCAAATTTGACAAACATTTTAATCTTCAGCATTTGTATTTTAAAAATGCAGCATGTTACTTTTTATGTAGTAAAAAGATGTATGTATTATGTAGAGAATTAAATTGTTAGTAAACGGTTCGCTTTAAAAAAACAAAACAATAAAAATGCTGCCCTAATCATTATTATTGATTTATAAGATCAATCTTATAAACAAATCCACCTTTTTCTAATCCAATTTTTGTTTTGATTTTGAATCATAATAAAAATTGTAATTGTGTACATTTAAAAAAAAAGAAAAAGTATAAACTAAATAATAATAAATATAAAATTATCACTAAATATATCTAGATATATTTATAATTTAAACTAGAAATGCAAAGTTTACTTTCACATTTGCTTCTTCAGATTGCAGGGTGAAATGTGACGGCTGTTAGACATATTTATTAGTTACTACAAATGATAAAATAAATTTCACAAACAATCTGCAGAACGTTAGAAACCATGAACCAATAAAAGCTTGACAGGAAACTGAAAACAGGTAAAATGTGAGCAGTGGGGAGCGTTCAAAGACAAACACACAACAGTAAAAGAGGACATCCCTCATTCCTCAGCCGCTCTATGTACAAGGGTTCGAGCCGGAGTGTGTTTCTTCTAATCTCGTGTACACACACACACACACACACACACACACACACACACACACACACGCACAGAAATGTTCAATCTGTTCCGAAACAGTGCAGGGAACCGGGATCCACTTCCTCATCAATCATGCAGGCTTCACAATCCAGAACATAACCAGAAGCAACAGATACGAGATTACAAGAGATAAAACCCTTCCGCCGCATGAAACCGGTTCCAATGAGAAGCTCGAAGGGGGCGTTCCACCTGAAACCCAGCCGTAACAGTCTCCGCGTCCAGCAGCCAATCACTGCCTCAGACTTCGTTGCATAATCGGTTAAAAAAAGAGCCAAAATGTGACGAAAGGAGGCCGTTTCCTCAGGTCCTGTGCAGTCGAGCTGTAGTGGTTGGATTCGATTGAAGTCGACACAGACAGCAGCAGCGGAGACTCGGACACGATCACGTGAAATGATTTCTGGATGTGGAAGCGTTTTCTCCATCGAAGGTGTGTTTAGTGGGTTTGAGAGTTTAACCTCAGAGAGGAGGACAAGTCTGTGGTTCCAGAGCTCAGAGGATCTCCTCTTCAGGCCTCGGAGCCCAGAGACGTTCTGGTGGGACTGGGGGGCAGTCGAGCCGCCGCGCTGTGCTCCGTCCGGAAACTATACTCGTACTGACACAGAGACGGAGAGAAAACGGCAGAGCGTGAGATTGCTGTGATGAAATACCGAAACATATCTTTTAATAGTTTAGGAAAATTCCCATCGTGCTTAGAGCCAATGGCGCCGTTGGTTTCGTGCGGCATCCGCAAGCGTTACGCGTTCTGAACACACGCCGGCGGCAGCGGGTCATCACTCCGCAATATCATCCCGTGCTTTGATCTTTGCAATCAAGCCAAAAGAGTTTGTCCAAATTTTACTTTTTTCTCTAATATCGATAACAACCGTCTCAATCAAATGATATTTAAATATTTTTCATTATGGTAAATCTAATAATGCCAAATAAAGCTTTTGAATAAATAACAAAAAAATAATTTATCGGAATAATTTTTTTTCTGTATTAGTTATTGAAACCCTCTACATTTCCATCTTTGTTTATTTACAATTTATCTGTAATGGTCAAAATGCAGCGTATTATGTTTTCGGTAAAATATGCTAAAGACAATCCTAAATTACATTTTACAATTTTTTTTGTCTACAGTATTAACACATTCCTTCTACAGTATTCAACAAATCAGTGTGTAAAATACAAGTACTTTTATTTTTTTAAATAAATGTGCTGCAATGTTGAAAAATAAAAAAAATCTAAATACATACAGAACTTAAATATATAAAATAAATTTGCATAAATAGAAATAGATACATAAAAACAAATTAGTTGATAAATATGCTTTGTAACGTAGATTTTTAGTATTAGTTACGATTTAAAAATAGCAATTTATTTATTGAGAACATTATAAATTCTTCCCAAGTTCTGGTGAAATTAGAGCCATCCAAACATTGCAAACACAAAACATGAGAAAAAAGTATAAATGTAAACAAGCCTAAATAAATAAAAATACTTTAAAAAAAAATACAAAAACTAAAACCAGCGGCAAACACAATCCCACGCAGCTCGCCTGAAACGAAACCATTCTCACCTCCTTCTCGATCTCCGCCAGGGATTTGATTCGGATGCCCATGAGATCCACCTGCTGCAGCTGAAGCACAGAACAAATCAAACAAACATCACACGTCCAGGACGGCAAACATCTGGTGGAAAAGAGACTCACGTCACTGGAGGCACAAGCAAACTTCTCTGAGATCATGAAAGGCACTCCGTCCATAGCTGCGAAGAAAACCGTCAGACTTTACCACGAATCTTTTCTAATCGATAACTCTCTCAGAATCTATTCTATACGAAGTGGTTCTGGTACCAGAGATGGCGTAGAGGTTGGAGTTCTGGTGTTCAAAGTCTGGTCTGGTTGTGCTCTTCCTGAAACACGCCGGCAGCGTCATGGATATGTGTCTGAGAAAGAACAAATGTTAATGGTTTGCAACAGAACTAACAAAATTATTTCAATATTTGAAAATATCAGTTGAATGTAACTAGAAATTACATTAAAACTTTATATCCAGTGATTAATGGAATAATTTTAGCGGTCACATGAGGTATAATAAAATTAAAAGTTGAACTATTCTATGATCCACTAGAGTTTATAGTCGTTTTTTTTGCTTCAACCGGTGATCTTGACGTTTTCACACAGTACCAATAAAATTAGCATGTTGTAAAAGTTCTAATGATGTAAAATAATAGACAGACATGAGTTCTGAACCTCAACGATAAAATCAGTCGGTTTGGGTAAAACAGGGTTAATTTAAGCAGCAAACATCAAGGTCCTGAGCTCAGCTTCATTAGCAGAGGCACGATCTGGGCGTGTCATTTTTTAATTAAATCTGAATATTGTTTCTGTTCTTATAATATAATGTAAATAAAGCAACTCCTAGACATCTGTAGCTCACGCTTGTATTAAATTCCTGTTTGGTCAATGTTGGAGTTATTTTATTCATGTTTTCCAGCAGGTGTCACTATACGTACATGACATGGGAAAAATAATCCACTATTTACATATTTGAGTGGTTTTCAGAGCAATTATTTGAGGAATCCTGGAGCCCTTTTTTTACAGTAGTATATTTATTGAATTATTTAAAAAAAATAAAGTAGAAAAATATAACTTTCTCATTAAACAATAAATACTTCAATACTTCTACTTACATCAATACTTTTGTTAAAGATTATTTTTATGTGCATGGCCATAAAGGAGAGTGACAGGAAGTGAGGTGGAGTCACAGTAGCTCCAAATGTTAAACGTAAACGAAGAGTTAATGATGTTCGGCTTTAGTATCTGAAAAAGATATAAATAAATATTACACTGCCCTCAAATACAGCATTCAACTAATAGTAAAATAACTCTAAAATCAATAGTGTTCCTCTCTAAAATACAGTATGGCTTGGGCCCAGGCTGATGCTTGCAGCTGGTTCAGACCTTTATCCTATTTTAAAACATAACACATAAAACTAATACAGATACATAAAGAATGTTTTATACACAGAATCCTAGAAGAGTTAGAGAAAAACTACAGACTTTAATAAAGAGATACTATTGTTATTATTACTTGGTCTTCTTTATGCAAGAAAAATACAAAGTGGCAAGAAAAGTGTGTGAAACTTTCATAAAATTTGATCATCTAAGGGTACTGATAGAAATAATGTATATAAAAATAACATATTTATTAAGAGCAATCAAAGAGTTAAATTTATTCAGAAAGAAAAACCAAAGTCCAAAAGGTTCACATATTTTTCTTGCTGCTGTAAGTCCAGATTATTCTGTTATATCTGTTATTATCGGTAAAACAAAAGGTAAACGATGAATCTGTTCTCGTGTACGAGACCAGAACTGCTGGGAAATGCAGAAATGTGGATCAGAGACGGTGGTCTCCTCATCATTTGTTCTAGACCGAGAGGAAACAGCTGGAACACACTGAGCCTGAGAAGCACCAGAGGAAAACATGAAGTCTGCTTTAAAAGTGTCGTGGAAACAGTGTTTAATTGCTTTAGGCAGGAATGCAGAGCGTGTGTTTTGATACGTGTGATGAACTGTATCTCCAGTGCTCAGAATAAATGACTGATACTGTCGTATCTCGAGGAAAATGCTGATTCTGAAAGGAAACTAAAGGCAGTTATTTCTGCAGTTATTAATGCTGAGCACTGTGTATAATGTGCTTTAGATTTCATTCTTCTTTCTTTTAGTTTTACTCTCACCAGGAGTTAAACAGAAAATGAGAACTCTTTGGAGGCGTGGCGGCACTCACTTGGGCAGGGCTGGCGCTGGAGTGCAGTTGTTGCTGATGCTCTGGATGTTGTTGCTGTTGCTGCTGCTGCTGCTGGTGGAGTTGTTCTGAACGGGGGAGGAGTCCTGGGTTCGAGGCACCTTCCCCATCCGGTACCAGATGCCCATGCTGTTGAGCTCTCTTCAGAGGAACACACAGATCACACTCGTTTATTACGGTCTCTTCACTCACTCTGGATTGCTCGAGGATGACTGACCCTATGAAGGTGTATTGAGGCGGCGCCTGCTTGGAGCGTCCGAGGATGCGGATATCACAGATGGCGGCTTCGGTCGAGTCTCTGGGGATGAACTTGATGCATAGCCTCCTCTTCCTGAACGCTGGCTCTTCTGAAAGACACAAGGGGGGTGGGGGGTGGGATGTCAGCGCTGGGGTTGAAAGAGGACCGTTTCACACAATCGATTAATTATTTATTATCTGATGGAAACTCAATCCCCAGAGGAGGCTGCTTTCATCAGCATCAGAAAACAGAAGCTTTCGAGATCTTCGGGGAGTTTTTGAAGCAATGCCTTCCATCTAATCATCTTTTTTCTTTAATAATTTTCTCTCTGTGTGTAGACTTTCGTTGAACCCTGGCTTCTGTCAGCACATGTGATCATTCCACCCGGTGCAGGGCTGATCATGTGACTGATAATAAGTGGATGCTCACGTGTGTCCACCGTTTCCTGGATGGGGATGAACCCCACTGGCAGCGTGTCCTTGATGTCAATGAGCTTCATGTCCACCAGAACGTTTCCTAGATGACTCTGAGGAGATGGAAGAGAGAAAATCTAAAGATGGAGAAGAGTTTGGTTTCCACATCCATTGTGCAGTCACTGATTAAACAAATAAAGAGATGGAGAAAGCCCTCACGTTCTCTTTGGAGAAAGCCCTGGTGAAGCACAGATAGCGGGTCACCTTGGATTTGAACAGACCATCTTTCCACAGATCTGCATCCATCCCATCATTGGTTTGAGCAACCTGAAACACAACAGAATGCTCCATTTACTTCCTCGAGTCAGGAAAACAATAGAAGAGCCCGGGCAGGAAAGAAGGAAGAGATGGAAAAATTAAAGTAAAGATAAAAGAGAATGGTACAAGAAAAGAAAAATGAAAGAAATAGAAAAGGTACAGGAATCTGAATAAAAAACAAACAAACAAACAAACAAACACCAGGAAAATTAAATGACACAAAGAGAGTCTTTTAGAAAGTAAAGAGAAGCAGGAACCAGTAAGGAAAATAAAGGAACAGAAATGAGGGAGGGCAAAAAGAAAAAAAAATATCGAAAGCAGAGAGGGGAAAAGAAAAGGAAATAAACTGAGGTGAAATGACAAAGGAAATGAAAGATTGAAGAGGACAGGAAATGAAAAAATAAAAAGGGAAGAATAAAAATAAACACAAAGGAAAAGCTAAGGACAGCAAGGCAAAAATCGAATGAACTAAAAAGGAAATAAAATAGAAATGAAAGGAGGAAAGGAAAGTAAAAAAAAAAAATAACATGAAAATTGAAAACAAGAGAAAAGTGTAGGAAAGATAGAAAAAAAGAAGTGAAAAGAGCCAAAGAAAAGATGCAACAACAGAAGGGACAGAAAGATGGAAAAGACAAATTGAACATAAAGAATAAAACGAAAAGTAAATTAAAAGATACAGAGAAAAATGGAAAGAAGAAAATAAAGCACAAAACTAGCAGATGGCTACTCTAGGATTTGGTCCACATTTTAGCCATAATTTATATTCGTCCTCCAGAAATGAGCATTGTTATTTTAACTATGTGCTAAATCTTTATTATGAAAGTAACATAGTTTCAAAGTCAGCTTTGCTAAAGATGTGCTTGTGCAGTCCTTCACATTTACAGCCTGTAGACGTCAGGTGAAGGGAGAACAACACGGATCATGTTTCTGTTTGCAGTGAAAGCCTTTGAGCTGCGGCCAGAGCGACCTGCTCATATTTACAGGCTTTCCTTGCAAACACTTCTAAAACCCAAGAGGAGATCATCGAGGAGAACGTGTGTGTGATGCGTTCCAGCCGTCGTACATGCCCTCCTCCATCCGCCGGCTCAGGAATACTGAAAGTGTACTCACTACATCGTAACCAGTGGGGGCTCTGTTTCGAGAGGCCACGACCCCGACGCCTGTGATGGGGTCCATGGGCACGTCTGGCAGCGCGTCTGAAAGATCCCGCACCTCAGGCATCGTGGAGGAGTTCTGCAGGAGACAAGAGTGCCGTTAGCATGCTAACACTTGAGAGAACACGCTGGGGCTGTCTAGACTGCTCTTGTTATGTCTATAAATGTGATTGAAGTCATTCATGGCGAGCCACAACATCCAGCAGGAGCAGAGGGGATTTCCAAGATCGGCACAAGCGTCAGAACAAGCGAACAAATGAAAACTATCCTCAAATAAATAAAAAAATGGAAAAAAGAACACAGGTGATTCCTGAGAACAAAATGAGGAGAAAAATATACTTTTTTAGAGTGAATTAAACTCACAAAGTACAGATTTGCCATTTCAAATCAAAATAATGTTGAGTTAAAAATCTGAAGAAAATTTTATTAACTAAGCATTTAAGTCAGAATTTTGGTATTTGCTGCAATGAGAATGTTCCTAGATGAAGCAAGTGAAACGAAAGTTTAAAATCAGTTTGAAAGTCAGCATTCGTTTCTCCAGGCCATAAAAACCTACTGTATAATAATAATAATCGGTAAATACTTTTAAACACACAAATCACTGACACAATGCAGACCAGAATAAAGCATGACGCATGGACAGAATGAAAAGAGAAGCAGAAGAATAGGATCAAAGTCAGAGTGAAGGGTGCGGAGGATTCACCAGACGAGCAAACATCCTCTCATCAGCCCTTCTCTCATTTACGACTCTTACTGGACCCTCCTCATTAGATCGACAAGAGCGCACATGCACCCCCCCCCCCCACACACACACACACATCTCCAAAATGAAACGGATCTTCATCATTCACTGCAGCAACAAACTGATGGAATGAGTTTCCAAAGAATACGTTATTTCAAGAGTGTCTGGCTACTTTCACTGGCACTCTTCTACTATTGGACACTCCGGCTGGCGCTATTGGACGGACACGACACGTAGCTTCATCCAATCCTGAAGCACAGTGTGGACACAGAACTTTAAAAGCGTACGGTCAATGTGCAGATTAAAATAAATGTTTGGAATATTGTGCTGTAGTCATTTCCATTAATCATGTGGTTGACGTGAAAATATAAAACTAGCTAAATTATTATTGTACTTTTTAAATCGTCAATACCTGTGCTGTCGTGAATCATTATTACATATTCATTTCTGCATAGAATAATACTGTGTTTTGTGATTATAGTACAGACCAGTAGAGGGCGCTATGGTGATTGAGGTTTACCCAGTTAATACATGCGTTATAGAAGAGAAGAGAACGTATGAGTAACGTACAAGTGTTGTTCCCATAAATAAAGTACCGTTAACTAATGCGCAGCCCAACCCTCCTCCGTCTCCTCACAGATGTTTTCACTCCGCACAACCGCATTTAGATCGGGAGACAGATTCCACAATGCCTGACTTTAGGAAGAATCGCAGACAACTTTGTCCCGTGTTGTCAAACGATGTCTCGCACCAAACACTCGAGAAGTGACTTAAAAACCACGGAAGGTCATGTATGAAATACTAGCGCGCAGAAATTGAGATATTGTCAAAAATGGGAGCATACAGATTTTTGTTAAAATTAAATTCTCGGATCCTTGGAGCGAGGCAACTAAAAAGACGGTGCTCAAACTAGCCCTGGAGAAGCTGCTTGAAGTATGAACTAGAAACAAAACATTTACAATCTGAGCAAAAGCAGGAAGAGTTGTCCTAAGAAGTCCCCATGGAAACTGCCAATGGCTGCACGTATTGAGGATTCTACAGGACATCATCCACTCCATCACCAGACACTTCCCCGAAAGGGACGGTTTCCACCCTGCCTTTACTGCCGCTGAATACAAACTACCGGCACTCTTTGAATGGAACTGAGAGTTTCAGATGCAACCTAGGCAACCAGACCCTTCAAACTCAAGCCGTCAAAGCACTGGTGTGGAAGCTGTTCCATGGGAGGCACGACGCATCTGGCAATAACCAAAATAAACTAACTTAGAGAATGTGAGATAGAAAGAGAGCGAGTGTTATATTAAACCGTGACATTAAGATCTCCAGGCCAAGTGAGAAATGAACAGGAATAGACTGCTTTCATAGACGGGGGAGGCGCACAGCTCTGCAGAACCGACCAGAACATGAAGGGGGCACTTGAACACTGAGCTGCTGAAGTATGAACCTACAGATCCACCAACAATCAAGTTATTGGAATCAAGAGGTGTCAGAACGCTCTAGAAAAGCTCAGAAATCTTTACAAATGCTTGGGGGCAGGTGAATGCAGCAAGGGTGCGTTTCCTTTATACTTTATATGGGCTTAAATTAAGATTTTCTGTGGCTCAGTGAGTGGAACATAGCACTGGCAATGCAAAGCTCATGGAGATGAACCCCAGGGAACGCAAGAACTAAACGTCTTCATTCCAAGAAATACAAGCAGCTTTGGATAAATGCATCTGGTAAAATCTTCTTTTCAATCTGACACTTCTGGTCTGAACTAATATTCTAATGTTCTCCTTGCTCGGATCTTCTCCCAACAGGCCACTACTCCAAACACTTTTCTTCAGAATTAAACGCTGCAGTGTCTAACCAGATAACAAGTGATGACTTATCTTCAGTGCCACTCGTCACAGAGAACAGATGCCGCCTCCTGAAACACGAGAAGAACTAAAGCTTCGTGGACATCTTGCCAAATCTGCTTTAATATCACTCTTCTCAAAAGCCAGATGGACAGAACAGCCTTCGATGGCACAGACACTGGCACCATCAACATTCTGCCAATGGAGGAGTGTGGAGGATATTTTAGGCCTCAACACTACAGATGGTCTGACACCAGAGAGATGGTTTGGAGACTGCACTGAAGCGTTTAGATTATGTTTATATTCGAGAAGACCTGCATGCATCAGCAACAAGCATCAATGAATATTCACCCACCGGCCACTTTTTTAGGTACACCTGTTCAGCTGCTTGTTATCGGAAATTTCTAATCAGCCAATCACAGGGCCGCAGCTGCATGGTGAAGATGATCTGCTGCAGTTCAAATTAAGCATCACAATGGGGAAGAAAGGGGATTTAATTTACTTTGAAGGTGGCGTGTTTGTTGCTGCCAGACAGGCTGGTCTTAGTATTTCAGAAACTGCTGATCTACTGTGATTTTCATGCACAACTTGGTCCAGTGTGCATCCAGTGAGAAGATCTGAATAATAAACTACCAGAAAACCTCTGCAACGGTTAACAAATTTTACTATTAATGGCAAATAATTCATTGCAAAGGCTTCTCAACACAGCGTTTCTGTTCATCATCATGACTGGACCCGAACCAGCAACCCTCTAACTGATAAGAGTCCCAAACATCTCACAAAGTAGGACTCTTGTCAGGGTACATTCTTAATAGAAAACCCCCAAGGGGGCACTCTAGTCCCAAAAGTGGCTATATTCATTAAAAATCTTAAGGCTTTACTTTCATTTTAAATCTTTAATTAGTCTAAGAAGCTGAATAATTAGTTTCTTCTATAATTAAATGCGTTGACACTAGAAACCTGCAGCAGAGAAAGTTGATATATGTGTGTATAATTTTCACAAAATAACTGCAAGAGAAGTAAACACCTCAAATCTCACAATTAAACAGGACACTAATTGGAGGTTCTCTATCGATTATGTTGCAGAATGTTGAAGATTACATTACTTCAGTTCAACGACCAAATACAAGGTTAAAACCCTTTAAAATTACGTTAGCTGTTATAACTACCCAACAGCTCGGTGACTTTAAACCTTTTCCATAAAAATGTTTTATGTCACACATTGAAGCTTTTACTTTAGAGGGCGTTTTATGTTTTGGCTGAAGCCCAACTCTGACCATTAGCATTAGCTGGAAGGTTGCTAGGAGACTCCATAAAGATTCTATGCAAAACCGAGCTAAGCTAACATGCTAACAATTTTTGCTTATTGTCTCAAACATCGTATATACCATTCAAGTAAATGTAATTCAGCTATTGAACTGTTCACGTGACTTAACTGTAAAATGCACTGCGTCCTTCCTTTTCTGACAAAAACAGCTTTTCATGACCCGCAGTGCACAGCGGTAGCTGAAGGCCGCAGAAGCCTTGGCGCTGCGTGCGAGCAAGAACCGGGGAGAGCGGCGGAGAACTCGGCGATGAGAGCGCGAAAGCTTGCCAAGAGAAGCGAAGCTAAACGTGCTAATGCTAATCGACGTCTCTCTTACCCCAACAAACAGGCTTTACACTGAAAGGAGGACAGATGCAGTGGTTTGTTGATAAGAACGCCGTCGGTTCCGCTTCAGTATGTCGGTAAAGATTACGAGTGTTGGGATGGCATTCTCCGTAACGAAACAATCCGTTTTAAACGACGCATTTCTCCGTTATTTTGCAACGACCGTTTAAGGGGTCCTCCGAAGCAGTCACCGAAACTGAGAGTGGAGGGAGGGAGATGCGTGTGTGCACTTTCAAGGGCTCAAGTGTGCTCTCTTGTGTAGTGAAATTACATGTTCATTTTACCTTTCTAAACCCCGACAACGCCTAATCTACATGTCGGCACGGTGGCGCAGTGGCTAGTGTTGTGGCCTATCAGTTAAAAGGTGGCCAGTTCGAGGCTCGCTGGTGAATAATCGAAATTAAATTATCTAAATTCAACTTATATACGACTGGGTGTATCCCCAAAGTGAAAAGCACCCAGTGTTTTTTTTAGCGTATATGAGATTTGTACGGTGATGGTAGTAGGGGCAAATATTTTACCACGAATCACAATCTTGGTGAAGGAACGCAGCATTTTACAATCGGGAGCACAAACATCTTTGTGCAATATCACAAAACCTTACGATAAAATGCAAATATCTCTGCAGAGGAGCGTTATTCTTTTGTCAGAGGAGGTGGACTCATGTGCTTTCTGTTCATCAGGAATAAAATCCATGCATTTTACAAATGCAATATATCCAAATATTCTGTGGTGAACCATTGGAAGTCCTTCAGTGCAAAAGGTTGAATTTGACTTTTTTTTCTCTGTGAAAATTTGTGAGTGAAAAACAAAGTGTTTGTTTAATTGTTTGTGATTCTGGGGAAATGCACAGCTCTAAACAGAAAAGGGTTGAAGGAAAACCCAAATGGTCTCTGTTTGCCTCAGATAACAATGAAGTATTGCATGGGGCTTTTACTTGGACTGAAAGATATCAAAACAAAGCTCACAGGCGTTTAATCTTTTATTTTTTGTATTATTTTTACAACGCTTTGTTCCTATTCTATTTAGTTTTTTTCCCACCATTTTCATGTTTTATATGTTTTCACATTGTGTGCTTTATTGTAATCTAGTATCTTATGATTCTGTATTAAAAGCTTTGTCTGCGTTTTTAGTTTGTATTAGTTAAACCTGCAGTGGGTCTTTTGCTTAGTTGGATTTTAGAATAAAGAAATAATAAAAGTTTATTTTTTCTGTGGCTGTCCCTGAAGTCAGAGAGACGTCTATTTAACATCTAGTTGCATCGGCACTGGTTAAATGGACTTTGGCTCGGTGCATGTTTGCTGGGTGGGTGATGGCAGGAAAGAGTAGATTACCGGTAATTCATTTTTGGGGTGAAATTAATTCTATTGTAGTGCACCCGAATCTCCACCAGGGGATGCCATTGCTCCAGCGGTTCTCTGCATGTTTCTTCCATTACAAAGCGGCAGTCTATCAATGGTTCTCGGAGCTTATTCTCATTGTTAGAGATTCCCCCGAGTGTCATTTTGAGGACAGACAGATACAGACTTCATGGAGTTTGGGAAATGAACATTTCAGTAGCTACACAACACTTAACCCATAATTCCATCAGGGCATCGGGCTGGCTGATATCTCACTTGTAGGGTATTATTTCACCACAATTTTTGAACCTTGTGAAGTATTATGTTAGAATCATTTGAGTATTGATGGTATTATTACATTGAACGAATACAATTGCCTATCCCAGATATCTGTAATGTGTTCTTCATGATTTTTTTCCAAATATTTGGACATCAAGTCCTCTCCTGTCTTGTCTGGAATATATTATGTAACACTAACCGGCCACTTTATTAGGTACGCCAGTCCAATTGATCGTTGATTCAAAATTCTATTCAGCCAATCACTCGCAACGACTCAATGCATTCAAGACACGTAGGTTGTTGGACTGAGTTTTTTTTTATAAACTGCTGACCTACTGGGATTTTCACAGACAACCATCCCTAGGGTTTACAGAGAATGTACCAAAGAAGAGAACGTATCGAGTGAGCGGCAGTTCTTCGAGAGCCTCGTTGAGGCCAGAGGCCAATGGAGAAAAAGATGAAAGCATGGATCCATCCTGCCTTGTTTCAAGGGTTCAGGCTGGTTCTGGTGTAATCGTGTGCCTTTATTCTGAATTCTGAAGCACCAAAGTTGTGAATTCAACTCCACTAAGAGCGTTTCCTGGAGCAGCTTCAATGTTGTGGATGCTCTTCCTGAAGAGCACCGTGTTCCTGCTGAATACTGAGAAGAGAAGCAGCAGCTGTGTTGGTGAAATCCAACTGGTCGTGTCTGCTGCGCTTCTATTTCTGTTTCTTTGGCCAGTTGGTGTGTGGGCTGTGAACGAGAATTTTCTTTCGTGTGATACTGAACTGTTAGAAGCAAACATGAAAAATTACTTTGAATAAAAATGAGGACATTACTCACAAAAGTGATTTTTTACGGATGCTGTTTCCTTTAGTGTGCACAACAAGACTTGCCGTGTGACTCCGAGTAAAGGATTGTAAATTGTTGTGGGGCGGCACTGTGGCCTTCCAGTGCTCTGTGCTTGCGTGGGTTTCCTCCGGTTTCTGTTAATGGAATCATCTAAATTCCCCCTGAGGTGTGAATGTTGCCCTGCGATGGACTGGCAACCTGTCCAGGGTGTACCCCCACCTCTCACCCGATGATCAGCAGACCCGTGACCCGAAAGGGAATAAACGGGTTGGAAAATAAATGAATAAATTGTTGTGTAATTACATCAACATGAGATGCGGCGTGTTATGGTCAACAAATGGTCAACAGAATTCCAATGAAAATGCTCAATATTTTACCAGGGTTGCCAGATCAGTCATTATTAAATTATGAATTTTATCCCGGTGTGACCTTTTCTGTTACAAGGGTTGCCAGATCACACATATTTAAATTCTATAAAACATATTTATATATAAACCGCATGTTTTCTCTTTCTCAGGCAAACCATGAACCTTCATATAAACGAGTGAAGGATTTAATTTTTCATCCAGTTATTATTTATTCATTGGTGGATGAATATTCTTTCGGTTGATATTATCGAGGTTATTAATATTCGAACTCTCCTGGAGCTGTTGTTTGTTCATTAATGAGATGTTAGAGCGGTTTCCTGCTTCAGGACAATGCAAGCGTACCAATGGAATCTCTTTTGGGTAAAAAATGAATATATTTAACATGAAACTATTTCCACAGACTCTGGAGAGATGTGAAACCAGGTTCTTCTCACACAAGCTGAGGAGATCTGGAGATTACCAGCAGCAATCCTTGTGTCAGTCTCACACTCCTCCGTTCCTTCAGTCTTGAACCAAAGCATCTTTAATGTTGAACCGGGTCGCTGCTCCTCTGTGTTTTTCAGAATGCTCATTCTTTTTGATTTATTCCTAAACATCTCTTTATCAATCTCCCGAGCTGCCTCACCCTGGTTTCTCCATCACTTCCTTCTCTCCTCCAGGATATTGAAGCGAGAGAAATGTCTCCGATCGTTTCTTGTTTTGTTCTAAGGGACGAGCAAGAGCTGGGTTTCATCCCCGCAGGGAAAAGCTGGGATGAGGTCAGAGAGAGGTCATTCGTGAGCTGTGGTCCAGGGCAGGTTTCTGTTATTAGTTGCTGTGGAGAGAGTTTAAATGTTTAAATTTAAACTTCCAAACACATAACACTTTCCGAGCTGTTAATCGTTTATTTTCTAATTAATATCTGCAACAATTCTTCTAGCTACACTTGCGCGGTTTCTGGAGGACCTCAGCTGGGAGGTTGCTGCAAACAAACCCCTTGATGAAGCTGAGATCAGAGCTCTGTGGAGGCTTCCAGCAGTTCTTGGTCTCCTTCGCACTGAAGACAGTTCCTAATGTTATTGGATGTGTTTGGAGTCTGTATTTCTCAGCATCAAGTCTCCAATAATCTCCAGCAATGCAACTCCAAACATTGAAGGAACCTCCACCATGCTGCAACTCTCCCTTGAAGAGCACGTCTGGCCAGACTTCTCCTGACCGTGGATACGAGTACCTGGCTCCCACTGCTTTCTGCCAGGTCTGAGCGGATGTCACTGCTGGACATCTTCTGTTGTTGAAGAATAATTAGCTTGATGTGTTTGTACTTCTTCCAAAGAGCTTGAGCAGCAGCATCTCAAAGCCTCAGTCTGCCTTGAAATCTTTGTCTGAGAGAGACCTTGTTGATGAGGTATACATACCTTTTGTCTAGTTGCTAGGTATTTTTTCTTTCTCAACCTCTCCTAGATAGCGTAGCCTCCTACACAGCTGTTTCTGTTCCAGTTCACTACTTCTGATCTGATCCTAGCTGTTTGGTGTGATTGGTGGCAGGGAATACTACAAAATCCTTGCGCATGTGTAAGATGCTGGAGAGATTTGCTCAATCAGGTTGAGGATTAACTTCACGTTCTTCCTCCCAATCTTCTCGTTGGTGCTTTGGCAGCGGATCAGAGTCATAGAGGAACAAGGTTTGGAACATATGAATTCAATAATTGGGATAATCAAGCGATTCTCTTTGAATAATTAACTATTTCACATTTGTTATAAATCCATACTCGTTTAAAGCTGATGTCGATCTGAGAAGTATTCTGGTTCCGCCGAAACGGAGCAAGTGAAAGCGTGCAGCACAGATTGAGTTGACAGCAGATAAAACCCAAAGCCCAAGGCTCTAATCCTCCACCCAGCTCTTCTAGAAGCCTCCTCATTTGCATAATCATGGCTCATTAATTATTCAGGAGGTGTGGGGAGCCGCTCCAGGGGTCATGTTTAATATTAAACCCGACTGAGATTTGCTTTGGCTTCGTGACGGCTTTTAGATTATCTTTGGTTTCCTTTAAGATCCAGACTCTTCTTAAGGGACTGTGATTAGGAAAAGGATTTTCCGCTGAGCTTTAGTAACCGCCTTCAAAAAAACGAAACGATATGCATCCATCCAAAAAAGAAAACATAACCTTTACAAACCCAAATGCATCCATTGTTAAAACTGTGAAATGAAACTACATTTATAAACTTTACCATGAAGCTAATTAATAATGCCAGGGTCTAGTTTGATATGTATTATTTTGTGTGATACCATCCAAACACTAGGGGGCAGCAATGCCTCCCAGGATCTCCACGGCACGTATTGTATCTCAATATACTGTTACAGCCCGAGTGTACCTAGTATTTTACTCGTGCTACAGTGAAAAAACTATAAAAGTAAAAGTTACACTTGCAGAGTTACAGTCCAACACTGTGAGAGTTGAAATTTAAAGGAACGCTTCACTTTTTTTGACCGAGGTTCAATCTTCTCTCAGGTCTTAAGCAGTATGTGATACCATTGTTGGGAACAGTTCAAACGTTCTCCATCTGGCACTGTTAGCTTAGCTTAGCATAGATCATTGAATCCTATCAGACCAGTAGCATTTCTGTATCAAATAATCGATTTAATTCAATAGTTTCAATATTATTAACATATTGTTGCTTTTTACTCTTTTAGAGTTTTGTAAACAGAGGAGAAAAAAGGCTTTCTAGGTTGATATCGGTAGGAACTATTCTGGCTTATAACCCCTTCAACAGAAAAGCAATGTTTACATTTCTGCTGAAATTACAAGATCTTCTCACTAAGGGTCTGAAACATCTATTAGCTTTATTACCGGCAGCTGAACTGGAAAGTGAGTGCGTTAGCATCTCCGCAAACTCACTGGGAGTAACTTCTGCTTTCGGTGGATGATTAATAAAAGCATCGGTGGCAGTAAATCTGTGCTAGCTCTGGATGGAGGCCGAACACACAGTCATAAATCAGAGAGATTACAGGCCGATATTTCCCCTCTCACATCTCACTCTGTCAGTCCGAGCTAATAGGCAGCCTAGCGCAGATCGCTAGCACTGATCAATCTCAGACCTGCGTTCAAAATGTCAAACGCTGCAGTATGCAATCTCGCTGACAGCCATGAAATGCCCTTTTAATATTTATCCACCCACAGTGTTATTACAGCAGAACGGGAGAAGGGTTCCTAGCCACATTGGCCGCTTTAAAAGAATCAAGTATTAAACAGAATTATTCAAAATGATCGTTTGAACCAAAATGCTTCTGGTCTGGGAAGATTCAGTGATGTATGCTAAGCTAAGCTAACAGTGCTATCACCAGATCTAGAGAACGGTGCCTCTGGATTTATTATTCATATTCACGCTCATATTAGCTAATACAATGTTTGTTTGTTTTTTAGTTTGAAAAGAAAATTGTTGTTCCTGACAGTACACCAGAGTCTCGTGCTTTATCTTTCCTGGTTGTTCCTGATTTCAGTTTAGCATTTTTCCCGTTTTGAAGCAGAGATCTAGCATCAGGGGAACTCTGTGTGTTGCCTCTAGCATGAGAGTCGAAATCTTTACCATCCATATTAGAGTCGCATCCGTTTCAAAGCAGTAAACTACATTTTCAGGATCAACACAAAGCGGGCACAAGACTGTCCCATGTCTGGCAGGAAGTTGGTCCAGATCTGGTTTGAGGTTGACAAAAATTATGTTTTCTATCTGTGCGACCATGTGCTTCTCTTTGTTTGTACACGGCCGGCAAGTTGTTATGTCTATATTTGTGTTCCTGTTGGCCGTGTGCTCTCCAGTTTTTGATTGTTTTTTCCCGTCCCTCTCTTTCTTCCATATTTAGTTTCCCCTCTCTTAGCTGGAGAAATGTTCAAACCCACTTGGATCATCTCTGTAAGCTCTGCATTATAGCTCAGATTAAGGTCATGTCTATGTTTTAGGGAGCCTTTATTAAAATAAAATATCTACCTGCTCTGCATTTACGCCTCCTTCTCCCTCACTGTGGTGCTGACACAAAGAGCCATTCCTGTGGAAACATTTCTTTCACGGTTTACTGTACAAAAAAACATTTCAAAAGAAAGCATTTCTATAATAAAATATTTCATGAAATGAACCTTCAAAACAAATAAACTGAAAATGACACATTTACTTTTTATCGACACTAGGATGGAAATGTAAATAATCTGCCTGAGAGCTTGCATTCCTGTTCATTTACTAAAATTCAATCATGATTTGTAGCATGAATAAAAATATTAATTACATTTATAACAAATAAAAGCCCATATTAAATGTATAGGGGAAAAAAGGATTTTATATCTGTTTCCCATAAACAGTCATTTAAAGAGTAAAATTTAATTTCTTTATAGTTTACAGCTGATCTGTGAGAGACTCAAATTTATAAATGATTATTTTGAATTATTTTGCATCACCTGCCAAACAGCAGCAATTATGTGTCTTTAATAAGCCCCTAATCCTTCACTCACTCCATGGATTACTTCTCCTCATGATCAGAACTAAAGACCCCTCTCCACTATGAGGCTTATTCTTTGTTAATGGGAAAACTTGAAAAATTGACAGAGTATCAAATACTTCTTTACCACGGTGTATTATAATCCAGATATAAACATTCAGATTATTTTATCATGGGGAGTCTGTGGGATCTCCTGCCTTTTGGGTGCAGCCTCTAGTGGCCAGTTGAAGAAGTACGGTTCTAGTCACTTGGAACTCTCTCCAGCAGCGCTGTCTCTCCAGATCTTCTTCAGTACGGATGGATGAAGGGTTAGAAGATTAAGAGATTGTTCATCTTTGGGTGAAGTCTGCTCTAAAATCTATTTTAAAAACAGCATGTTTTCTCTTTCTCAGGCAAACCATGAACATTCAGAAGTAAAAGTGGAATCAGTTAGAAGTGTCCGAGTGAATGCTGCTCGTTCCCTCGATGGGAGACGTGACTGAAGATGGCGTGAGGGCATCAGACCAGCCACCGTTTCCCTGGAACACACATAAACAAACAGCTTTGTGTCAAAATTTCAGAGTAAAATTTCCTTTTCATTCCAGAAGTTGCCGGAGAGCTCGTTCTCAGCTGATACAAAACAGATTAGCATTTATTAGCATAGAACAACGAGTAGTTTTGCATTCTTTTCTATAACAGGCTCACAATAGCGCCGTCAGAAGAAATGAATCACAACAACAAATGTTTTTAAAGGTTTCTCTTAATTGAACTTGACCTGGAATAAGAGCTCTTTTTAAAGCACTTTTCTATTATGCTAATAGCTCTCGCATGTGTCTATGCTATTGTACAGTTAGGAACCTCACAGAAAAACAGAGACAAAGGAAACTGGTGTAAAATCAGTGTAACTTTCAACCAAAACTTGTATTATGGGATCAAAATAAACATTATAATCAACATTTATCATGACATTTCTACTTACATGCTGCTGGTTCTCCTATGGAGGTGGATATGTGTTTGAGGATGTCCCTACCCCCTACATATAACGGTAGAGGAGATGCCCAGTGTGTGTGTAACATGTACAACATCCTGAAACCTGGTCCGATCTAATGTTCTAAATGTTCTACGTGTTTGTTTTTCTCTGTACAACTTACGTTGAGTCCATGAGGGCCGTAGAGAGGGTTTCCTCGCAGACCATCGCTGTAATTCAACGACTGCCCGATGGCGCGAGCGAGCGAGAGAGAGAGAGAGAGAGAGAGAGAGAGAGAGAGAGAGAGAGAGAGAGAGAGAGATTACCAGTGGAAATAAAAGTGACATTCCTGATTAACTTCATTTAATACCGATATAACTCCACAATAGAGAGCTGGGCTGCTGAAGGCTCCGCATCTCTCTCTCCCCCCTGAGGGCAGTTGCAGTATGATTTTAAACTCCACCCCTTATGTCAAGTCATCGGGGTAAAAACAAACTTTAAAGAATGTAATTCACTAATTGTTTTAGTGTCTGTCGGTAGTTATCCATAAAGGGAACACATTTTAAACTTTCATTGATCCCAAAGAAAATAAGGTGGGAGCATATGATTGACACTGATTCCACTGCAAACTCAATCAAATAAATCATTATTGTCATGGCAACCAGTTTGCATTACCAGTGTCTGTCCAGCGCCAGGGTCCTGAGTTGACAGGAAGGAACTGTTCAGATCCGTCACATTCGTGAATATTTCTCCAGAACTCTGCAAGCTGTACGAACCCGATGAGCCTGCGGAGACGAACAACGATCGGATGGTTAGGTTCCACCAACAGAGGCCACACCTCCAAAACAAACAAATCATCAGACTGTTCCTGCTACATCATTATGTGCATTTCCTGCGAGTCGCTAAAACACCAAAGCCGTTCCACGCATTGTGACATGCACTTGACAAAAGCATATATTTTATTAATTTAAAACATAGTTCCCGGTTTTGCTTGCTCTTGATGCCGTTTTATTAATGACGCCATGTGCAGGATCAAAACTAAAGTTAAACCTGCAAGCAGCAATCAAAGAGCCTCTTGGCGAAGTTGTTTCACTATTGTTAATTAAGAGTATATAAGATTATTTAGGATTTGTTTAGAAATTATAGGATGGTGCATAGACAGGAAGAGAGGTGGAGGGTTCAGGATCAGAACTTCTCGTATATCCCTTACACACAGTCCACTACACCACAGGGCCAGACTACTGCCAATTCTTACTTAAGAGTTTTGAAAGTATAGGGATATGAAAAGCACAATCAGAAAATGAAACTGATAATATAAATTGTCATGACCACTGGGTGGCGCTATGACAGAGTGAATTTTTCTGCTATAGTTTTGGGAAATACTTTATTATATTTTACATGCTCCTCATGTATCGGTCTGCAGAGTGTGGGACAGTGGTGTAACTGGAAAGGGTGTCGTTTCCGATCAGAACAAGGATGAGGAACTACTGAAACAGTCAGGAATCAGGAGATTTACAAAAATAAACCTGACCATCAACAACTGAGCCGTGGTGCAATGAACATGAATGTCAGATGTTTAATTCCACGTGGTGGCCATCGATGTCTCCGCTTCTATGCTAATACGAATCACTTGCTATGTGCTCTATAAATAATCCTTCCCTAAAGGACGCAACTATAAAGAGTATCATCACAGAAAAAGTCACTGTACCATTGAAGATATTGTTCAACAGGTTATTTTTATCTTCTGAGACGTCCAGTTGAAAATCTTCATCTTTCATCTGAAAACCTGCCCAAAAAAATAAATAAAAAATAAAATCACAAAATGCTGATCCGTCCAAAAAAAATAACAAAACGCCAGCAGCCACTGAAGATTCTCTTGTTGGGGGAGAATCATTGTGTATAATCCTCTGAGAGTGTATTTACCGGCGCTGGGTGAACTGTCGTGGCTGTGCTGGCCCTGAGCCGCTGTCACAGCTGTTTTTGCTGCATAAAGATTCGCCTCCTCTTGAAATTTGCCAATGTTTTTTTTATAGCGAATGCGCTTATTACCAAACCAGTTCGAGACCTGAGAGAGAGAGAGAGAGAGAGAGAGAGAGAGAGAGAGAGAGAGAGAGCATGACAGTCTAAATAATAACCCCAAATAATGTAAAAGCTAAAGGACACCTCCACTGAAGCACAAACACACAGGAGCGTAGTGACATACCTGTGACACAGTGATGGTGCTTCCTTTCGCCTGAGGGCACAAAGACAAGGGGCTTTTTACAGTAATCACCCACTAAACAAACCCTACCCACCTTTGCACATACGCATATTAAACCACGAAACCTTAACAAGACTTTAACTAAATGATTTCTAATCATCTGAACGCTGTTCCATTTGCAGCAACAACTTCTCCAGGAGATTCCTCGGAGAAATAGATCCTGTACGAAAGGGTAAGTGTTGAGGATTATCCTGCGCTATGAGGTATCAGTGTACACAGCGTCTATCCCTGGAACGAGATGCCGAAACTCACGAAACAAATGGGAATCCACACAGAGACACGTGGGAAATCTTCCAATAATCCATAATGACGACACAGAGGGTGATCCAGTAACAGCAGGAAGGAATGAAAAGATATAATGAGTTGAGAAAGTTCCTGGACGTGCTAAAGACTCGGAGAACCAGAAGCCCTCGAGGCTCAGAGTGTCCCGGTGAACACAACCAGTGGAAGTAACCATGAGTAAACAGGAGAACAGCATTACGTTTCAATGAATAACATAAAACAAACATATTCCTTATAATTCTAACGTAACGTCATAGTTTAGCTCGGACGTATCGTCATTTTACCAAACCCTCTGCACCCTCACAGTGTCACAGAGCAGCTCTAGGTTCACACACACTGAAGCCTTGCTGTACCATTAGGATCACCTGTGAGACGGTGATGGAGCATTTCCTCGCCAACTCCTCTTTGGCCTCTTCGCTGGGATACGGGTTACTGAGGTGAGAGTAAAAATACTCGTTCAGAATCTCTGTCGCCTGTTTGCTGAAGTTTCGCCGTTTTCTCCTGAGAGGAAAAAAATTATATTTTTTGTCAGATTTGGAATCCATTCCACTGTTTATTCAACAGATTCAAATCTAAATTTTCCAAACAGAAATGTAATCTCTAAGGATGCATCAAAATGAATGATCCTCAATCCGTATGTCGATGTTTAGTTTTGTTGTTTTTCAAATGAAGTGTGTTTTTCGTCATCCTAGTTTCAGTAAACCTCATTCTGTGAGCAGGGTTTTCGAGTGTGTGAGGGACCTGGCATCGAGGAAGCGCGAGCGCAGGATCATGACGGCTTCACACGTGCTCTGTTTCAGCTGAATCTGGATGGAGCTGAACTTGCGCTGGATGATCTTCACCATGCGTTCGATTTCTCGAGGAGAGACGGGACGGGAGCGAGACTGCTCCCGCAGCAGGTTCATCACATGACTTGTGAACTCCTCACATGCCTGGGGATGAGAGGAACGTTAGGATCAGTGTCAACCACTTCTGATCTCATTTCCCTCCTGGAAACAGAAAGTATTCTGTGTTATTTGATACATTTAAGGCCTTTGCCAACAAAACATTCCACTGAAAACCGTGATTTCACACGTTGCTGATAGCACTTAGAGCACAGGTATATGCTTCTCCGGACCGCCTGCATTCCACTGATTTACCACAGGTCACATGATAATCAGCCGGTGGCAAGAACCACTATAGCTATTCAACTTTCTTCATTTCCACCTACTAGGGGGGATCCGGGGGTAACATATAATATGATCTGAAGTGACCTGTTGGTATTTCTCCAGCTCGCTGTGGTAGATGTTGCGGATCTGACTGAGTTTGGCTTTGTAGTCCGAATGTTCAATGGAGTTTTCAGCCCCGCCCCCCACAGCTGTCGTTGCTATGGTGATGGCTGATGCCCCACCCCCTTTCTCAGGTCCAGACACGCCCTCGGCCAGAAGCATATTATCCAGACGCATGAGCTGAGGATCCGGAGGCTCCTCGTCCTGACTGTTGCGCAAACTCAAACCTAAAAGGGAAACCACAGAAAAGAGAGACACGAGTGAAAAACACTTTTTTCACATTTTTGGTTAATCCGCAGTATTTCCTTGAAGAGAGACTTGGAATAAATCAAACTTCCTTAGCTCAGTCGCTGTCTGAAATAAACCTAATCCACCGTTTATCAAATCAGCCTGCTTGCACATTTCCAAGTCAAATTTAATCAGCTTAAAGCCCCGTGTAAAAGTGAGGTTTTAAAACGGAGTCACTTTAAAGCTCTCGTGGAGTCGCTGAAATGCACATCTGAATATTAATCTTTAAAGATGCACAGCTTTACTCTGCTGCTCTTGATTAACAAATAAAGTTGGTGTAAGAGCTCATTAAGAATTAAATGGAGTTTTTTTTTTTTGTATGTGTGTGACTTAAATACTCCTAACCTCAGGAAACCGATTCCCATGTTAAGGAGACTTTCAGTAGTTCAGTAGTAGAAGACTTTCTCCAGGTTTCAAAGCCTAGATCTGCTTGGTTTCATGCATAAACACCTGAAACATAATAAGCTCTTTGGGTTTTGTTTTCTAATAAGGTTTCAGATGAATTCAGGACTCATTATATTAAAGCTAACTATAGCATACGGAAGAGGAAGAATAAAGCTTGATGATTATTAATAGCTCTGTTTGAAGCACTCAGCAGAACTGTGGGTGTCAATCGCAGAAGGAATGACGATCATGATGAAAGTTGGATTAGAAGATAAAAATAGTGACGAGGTGCGCTGCCACATCTAGCTTGGTTTAAACCAGTATCTTGTAGCATTTATCTGCTGTTTAACTTCATTCTTCAACACTGATCGCTCTGGTCTGAACTCGTCGACACAAACCGTAACGGACCATTACTACTCTCCCGTTTTGTAAGCCTTAAGCAGACTAAGAATTCTTTGTTGGCCTTTTTGAAGAGATTGTATATTACTGTGAAAGGAAGGATGGAACTCGAGAAAATGACTCGTTCCTGAGGAAAACTGATATTTCCTGTGAACTTTAAGTGACCTCATGCTGAGTCCTGAACACATATTGATGGAAACTGTGACAGAAGGTCATGCATTGGGAGCCCCCTCTGGCCTGAGGAGACAGAGAGGAGGTGTGTGGAGATCTTTCTGGAGTAGAACAATCGATCTGTGTGATTTCCCAAGACTCCGTCAGGTCGAGCAACCCTTATTTATTTATTTTAGACTATATACAATTACTATGTCAAGAGTAATCAATGTTTTTTCTGTGGAAAGGTTTGAAAACTCTTCATGGGATTTTTTTGTTGTTGATGCGCGGTAGAACCCCGGCAATGCTTGACTTGACTCATGTTATTGTTCTGGTTTATCGTGATCATGTTTAGTCTTCTGTTTCTGTTTGATTATTAGCATAAACTTTACAAGGAGCCAATGAAGTAGCTGGAGCACTGGTGTGATGTCATTTCAGTAAACTGCATTTTGACCAGGTGAAGCTTTATTGTCTCAAAATAAGGAATTAGGGAGAGTTTAAACAAACGTATTGATAATTCCGCGTGTATTTACCTACATTTATGAAGCAAGAAAGTGTTTTTGTTCAAGATGTGGAAGGATCTGATAGAGGGATTGTCCAGCAGGTCACTTTATCATTGTCGTCGCCCACAAACCACTTTCAGCCTTGTTCATTTCCACATTTCTCTTTCATCATACCACCCAGGGCAACTCTGACCTGCGGAGGATATTGATAATACAATTATCTCTTCGCCACTTGTTTTATTTTCCTTTTCAATTACAGTCAGCCAGAATGAGGCTCCCACGATTGCTTTATTGATTTTCTTTCTCTCCAAGCGAGACTCGTTCACACGCGGCTCCGATGACTCTGCAGACGTGTGCTGATGCAATCTCCTCTACTCATCTCCTTTCCAGCTCTCTCTTGTTACCTTCAGGATGATGGAGAACACAACTCCAGGACCAATCACAGGTCACCACATGTAGCTTCCTAATAAGCAACCCATCCTCTACAAAATCCTTTAGCTGACACATAAAGCTCTGCATCAGTTCTGCACTTACAGAACTTCCTCTGTGTTTTAGGGTTGGGACCAGTTAATCATTTCACAGTCAAACGCATAATCTACTGAAACTCAGGCCATGTCACAAGCATGTTTTTTTAAAAACAGGATTTCTCTCACACTGTGTAGTGCGTACAAAAAAATTGCTTTCACACATCCTAGTAGATCAGCAGTTTCTGAAATACCCATCTGGCACTACCACTTCACTAAAATTCACCAACAATTCACTTAAATCCCCTTTCTGACGCTCCGTTTGAACTGCTGGAGATCGTCTTCACCGCGTCTTTTCTGTGGCTGAGTTACTAGAACAACTCAAACGTTAAGGGTTCAACTCAATAAAATTCATTACTTTACGTAGCGCCAGATTACACTAGACATCCTGTTCCCATGAGCCTCTATTGACTCTTTGAAAGACAAGCATAAACTGAACCTGGAGAGATAAGAGGTAAGCAGAAGTAAAAGAAGACGTGTGTCGTGGGAAACAGTAGCTATCCAAACATCAATCCAAAAAACACGTTTTTATTGAGCACAGAGCATTCATGCTCTCAGGGCTTTAATGGTTTAGAATTGAGTCTTGACGTGTGGACCTCCCACTCACCAGCACAACATCCAGAGTTTTACAGGGTCTGCGCTCTAAAGGCAGAGGAGGAAATACAATCCTGTGTTCTGCTGACTCCTAACTATTCCTTCAGAGATCACACTGGGAATCTGGGGATTTGATGTGTGGGGTACTGGTAAAAAGTAGCAGCACTCACCGGTTTTCTCTTTGATTTCACAGAGCACACTGAACAGAGCTGGCTTCATTCGGTGACAGTTCAGACCATGCTTTCTGTCAGAGAGAAAACAATAATTCTTATTCACCTGGACTTCTTTCATCATTTGAACTTGGTGAAGACATACAAAAGGACATAAGAAAATTGGGAAAAACTTTTTCCGTGTTAATGGCTCAATTTTACCACATCTCTTAACAATATAAACCCTGGCAGACTTGTTTGCATGCAGGTCACAAAGGGTTAAAAAGTAGTAGAAAACATCAATAATTGAATTATTAGCTGAAAAAAGCATTTTACTTGAAAGAATAACAAAATTGTCGAGACAACAAAAATGCACCAAACACCAATACACATGGTATTGCTAACTTTATATTTTGTACCCCGTTTCAGGTTCTTTTTTTAGTTCTCTTTGCATAAAAAGGAATAATCAGGAATTCTTTGAATTTATAGTGCACTAGAACATTCTCTGGCTCTTTTAAACCAAAAAAAGTTGTAAATATTTGATAAAAACCATGATTACATCAAAACCATGAGATGACAACCCCTACTTTTCAGGTAAACAGTATTTTATATTGTAATTCTTATAAATGTATAGTTTGAGTAATATTTGCTTTTAGGGTTTGTCAACGGTTTCAACGGTCTTTAACGTTCAAAGCAAATTACTGTATGTGGAACCCCTAAATATAGATTTTACAACGTTTCTTTTTGCGTAGTAAAAAACCCAAATAGTTAAAGGATCTAAAACGTTTATGTAAACGGAATTCATCAAAACATTTTATATTTTTGGAGTTTTTTTAACTCCAAAATATATAATAAAAACTTTTTTTTTTTCAGTTGAACAAGTATTGTTTACTTTAAATGTAATCTTTGTCAACTTGAGCAGCGTAGTTATTATTAATAATAAAACTCACTTGGCCTGAGCCTCGTCCAGACTCTGGTCGGTGATGGCCATGATCTGGTGGAGGATATCCCCGATCTCTTGCTTGTTCGCTGGCTCCATGCTCTCGTGAATCCCCGGTAAAGAGATCGGGGTAAGTCCGTTAAGGGTCACTCCGCCCAGGGTCTGCATCAGATGAGCGTGCTCCTCCATTCTTCTTTTAATTAATAAATCCTCAAGATGAGCCTGAGGCGAGTAATTCTAATCACAAGTCCCGGGGATTGCTGATGTCCCGATGGCGCGAAAACAAAGATGGTTCAAATAAATAATCCGTTATTTATTCCGATTAGAAAACTTGTTCCACTCTTCAGGGCACACAATCTTTCTTATGTGGTTGCCATCTTCTCAATTGAATTAACACGTGTTTTATTAACCAGACGAAAACGTGGAGATTGCTGTAAAATAAAAATATGGTTTTAAATTTTAGTTGAACTTCGAATCAACGCGAGACAAAACACGACAGATGCCGATAATTTCCGATCATTAAGGGCGAGAAAAAAATGTTTAACTCTATTAATCAAGAGTTTCCCTCTAATAATCAAACACAATTAAAGCAGACACAAAATAAAAAGTACAAATAGGAAAAAAAACTGTAATTCTATCTCGCGCAAAAAGCGGTTCTTGATGCTGAAATTGGTTCATTTATCAGGTGGACTACAGCCAATGCAACGACAAACAAAGTCCGCTGTCTATGATTTATATCCATGGGACAAAAACAATGTTGTTCCCGTGAGACCGCTTTATTTATGGCTAAATCTCTGTGAACGTCACTCCTCTCAGTCGAGCAGCCCACAACTATAATCCGCCTCTATTTGATTTTCCGACGTTGCATCGCGAAATACTCTTTCTGTCTGTCTGCTTTCTGTCTCCCTCTCTGGATCTGTCGAGTTTGATTCAGACAGCTCTTGAAAAGCACATCGCCCTCGTCTCGTCTCGTCTCTTCTCTTCTGGGTGATCTACAGCAGATCAGAGCATCTCTGTGTGGCTCCAACACTTCTGAGTCTTGCACAGTAACTCCTCCTAGCGATGATGATGATGATGATGAGGAGCATGAGGATGATCGTGATCAAAAATAATATTATTGTACAGCATGCAGGCTGCCTGTAAGCACCTTCTCTCCTCACAATCTATAAACTGAAAATAATTGATTGTGTTCTTCATGCATGTTGCAATGAAACAATCTGTAAACATGTTTCACCATGTTCACGAAAAGAACTTGATCACATTTAGGATCCACTTCAACCAAACGCATAAAAAAACTCCCTGGTCACTTTATTAGGTACAACGATCTAACTTCTCGTTAATGCACATTTCCACCAAGTCAATCACACGGCAACAACTAAAGGCATTTAGTGATGGAGACATGGTATGCATCTCTGAAAGTTGAACCTTGAGCCACGTGGCCTGCAGCAGCATAAGATCAGGCTTTCTGGTCATTTGAAATCTAAAGCCTGTTGAATTCTTAAATTCTTTAAAAAAAACTTGTTTGGTTTAATATTAATTCACATACATTTAATGGGCAACACAGTGGATATGCCTTCCAGTTAAAAGGTTGTTGGTTCGAGGCCCGCCGGTGACCTTCCTGGAAGGATGCTTGCGTTGGTTTCCCCCACAATCCCAAAATCTAAATTCCCCCTTAGGTGTGAATGTGTGAGTGAATGGACTGGCGACCTGTCCAGGGTGTACCCCTGCCTCTCACCCAATCTGAACCGGCAGACCCCCATGAACCCACAAAGGGAATAAGCGGGTTGGAAAATGAATGAACATATATTGGTGTAAACGCATAGCACGGTAACATTATAGTAATTACAAGTTATTTAAAGTTAAACTTTTTGACAGTTATTTAAAAAAGTAAATCTACAAATGAACTTAATCTTGGTATATTTTTACCCTACTCCTCAGTTCCACACTGGCAGAAAAAGATGTCTGAGGAGCCACAGCTGTGGTTGAGCCTCGACACAAAGACGTCAGGGGGCATTTGTTTTCTACCAGCTGCGTCTCATCGCAGAACATTTGTAACTCGTTACCTGCAGTTTCTTCAGGCAAGAAGAGTATGGGATTGTTTCACAGAGAAGAATCAAACCAATTCTGTACACCGTTAACTCACGTGGTTCCGAGCACTGGTGAAGAACAGAGGGACTATTCTGACACAACAGTGCTCCTTGAGAAAAGGCCGTCATGAATACAAGTGACAAATGTAAAGGGTTGAAGATTGCAAACGTAGATCAATAGCCGAGATGCAACGGTGAGGTTTCATTGAAGTAAAAGATACGTTACTCCAAACTCATTTAGATTCCACCGTCATGGAGGATCAAGCAGGGAGAACATCTGATCCCATTCGTCACAGATAAAACAGCGAAGGGAAGGTCCTCAACTGCAGCCTGAACGATCTGGATTCTGTTTAGGCAACTGGGCTGTAACTGGTGCAGAAGGCACAAGCCTCAGATAGGTTGGCCATGAGTCAGCAAGGGGCCTGCATGGAGGAAGAGGAATCAAGCAATAGAGCGTCGTATCAATCACCTAGAAGGACATCTGGCAGTAGAACCCCCAGAAGATCAAGTTCTACGAGTTCCTCTCTGACCATATGGGGCACAATGGAAACACCTGCATGCAGAGGGTCGTTATTGATGGAAGTTCTCAGGTCCTTAGTCAAGGCAAAAACGATGGGACTTCCTGACCCATAGTCAACTACACAGTTCCATTGATGATGTCTCAGGACTCTCTCAGACTGGGCTTCCAACATCACCAAAGTACACAAGCAGACAGCACAAGGGTGTTTCTACTCTTTGTAGATCTCCGGCTCAAAGGACCATGAATGGAACTGTGTTGCGGACACTCTACTTAAATCATCACTCTTGCTGCCGCCTGGTATTTATCTAGTCAAACTTCACTTAAAGTGTTCCGAATCAAAAAGTGAATGCATTCCACATGCTGCACTGCAATCTACCATGTCTAGAAGAGATTGTGACCAGAGTAAGTGAGTGTTGAAGGACTCTCTGGTGGTCTTTATGGTCGATCAAGCAAATGAAAAGTGACAGAAGAGAAACCTTGCATTTGCCAGAGGCAAACATGACTTTGTAGAGATTTGTCTCAAATGGCTTTGTAAAGCTCAAACAGGAAACATGGTATTTGTAAAACCTGAAAACCTCTCACAAATAAAAAGAAGCAGAAAGTGTTGAGTTGTTCAGTATTTAATTAGAAAATCTACATATATACAGTATTCAGGTACTGTAGCAAATATTATTATTCCATAGGCCGCATGATAACCCTTGGGGTATCGTAATAGTATAAATAAAGTTTGATTTGAAATGTCTTTTCACCAGCAATCCCATCTCAGGATCACATACAAAACACACGGTTGTCCATCTATCGGAGCCGACGCCAGGGTTTTGACATAAAAATGAATTATTCCAGACAAAACATGGCATTCAAACCCCTGAGTGCCTTGGAGAAAACACCCCTATTCCAGATTAAAGGGATTGCCCACCGGAAAAGGAAATGTACTTTAGGCTTTCTTTTCACAAGAACTTTTTGGTTGAAACCACAGTCCTTGGTGGATCCCAACCCAAAACTCTGATGGTTGTATTTCCATTTCTGGTGTGGATAATCACTTTAGTCCCAGCAGCGATTGAAGTAAAGTTTTAACGTGACAGAGAGCAGCTGAAATGGCAGATTTGGTGCGGAGAACGAGTCGTCCCATGCGGATGAAATCAAGCACAAAATGCAAAAACAATTATAAAGAAGCACGATGAAAAGAAGACATTACCCAAACCCTCCACGACAAAAACTATTTCGATGCGATCAAAATAATAATAAAAGCAGAGGGGAAGATCCATCGTGTTTTGTTCATTAAAAATTCGTCAGCCTCTCAGTTGGTAAAAAGATTGAAGGCTTTAAGATCTTGAAATAACAACGTTGATCTTGAACAGGCACTGAAGAAGTATGGCCAAAGTGAGTTTGCATTCAAACCCGTATGCAAGTGCTATTTACATTTTTGCTTTAGATAACTACTCTTTATTGACCGCTTCAAACCCCTTTTCTCTTTGACTAAACACAAAAGATATTGGTTCGAGGAGAGATAGTTTCTCCTGACATCAACAGTTTAAAAACAAGTCCACGGCAACCAGTTTCAATTTGTGTTTAACCGAAGAAATCAACGAGTTCGAAATTACTCGATCAAATGGCGAAACAGCTGTGATTTTTGGGTTCGGTTGTCTCTCAAAGATCTGTGCTAAAAGTTCTGCTTGTAGTTTCTGACTGTAGTACTCTAGTTATTAGAGTTCCATCGCTAATGAATTTTAAAGATTGTTTCGCTGTCTAGAATCCAACAAATGTCTGGTCTCCAGAAGATGTCTTTTATGAGCTCAAAAAGTGGTTGAACAGATTAATTTTAACTGGATTAATTATTTTTTTCCTGATTTCCAGGGTCAAGATATTTTTTTGGTCTAGTCTCCAGAATACAGCAGATGGATGTATCTGTTGGCTCTGGTTTAGAATTTTTTGTCTGGTTTATTTATTTACTATTATTTTTTTTTATGAAGGTCCAGTCAACATACTTTTTGTCTGGTCTGGTTTGATTGCCAGAGTCCAAAATATGATTTTGTCTGGTGTGTTTTTTTTCTTTTGAGAGTCTGGTATATGGTTTGTTTTCGAGAGTCCAATTGCTTTTCTGTCTTAAGTGGGTTGTTTTCAACAGTCAGGAAATGTGTTTGTCTGGTCTGGTTTGATCTGGTCAGAAAAGGCTTTTGTCTGGCATTTTTTATTCTTTTGAGAGTTCAAACAATGGTTCTAGTGTGGTATGGTATGTTTTCGTTTCTGAGGGTCCAGCCAATTTTCTTTTTGAGAGACATAAAACATTGTATGTAAATGGTTAGACTAGCCTTTATCTTTTCCAGATGAAGGTTTTTGTTTTCTAGAGTTCAGCCATTGTTTTTTCTGTGGTTTCCAGCAGATAGATTTTGAGCAGTTTTGATTTCAAGAGTCGAACAAAGGTTTTTCGTCAGGTCTGTGGATCCAGTGTTCAACTGAGCATTTGGTCGTATCCAAAGTTGGGTTTCCGAAGTTCACGTGGCAGTTTGTAATGTCATGTTTGTTTTTCTGATTGGTTAAGGTTCACTTTGTTCAAGTTTGGATTCTGATCTCCAATCAAGGATGAAGCTACTCCAGATAGTCGTGCTTTAGGTCTGGTTTTAAGTCTGCTGGTTTCAGTCTGGTTTGGGCATTTTGAGCCATGTCAGCAGAGAATCCAGACAGAGACTATCGTCTCCTCAAAGGATCGAGAGACCTGGTCACCAGACAATCTCCAAGCAATGGTGGTTTTTGTTTGGTCTGGGGTTTGTTCGGGACCATTTTTGTCTCGTCGGGGCATTCAGAGTGCAGCCAATGGTTTTGGTGTGGTGTAGGCCATGACTCTGGAACTGGTTATTTCGATTGCTGGTTGGTTTCGCGAGTACATTCGAGTGACAGCAGAGAGCGCCAATACTCTGATATGATTAAGGATAAAGTACACCCTAAAACATGCTATTTTTCACGTAACAATCCTCTACAGTTTCTTTTTTCTACCCAGAATGCAAACGAGAAAATCCCAGTAAACATGTTACAGATGTTTGATGTCAAAGCATCCTTCTGTTGAACAGAAAAAAGAAACTAAGGAAGAATTGGAACCAATAAATAAACGATATTCAGCTTAGGGTGAACCTTGTCGAGCTTGTTTTGTTCCTCCGCGGTTCAGTTTAAACAGGTCTGCCTGTCTTTTTCTCCATTTTAGAGATGTCCTCCATCGTCACTGGCCTGTCTTCTTGTCCTTCTGGAAACTGAAGCTTGTGCGACGATTGAGTTTTCTTTGTTTCTGCGCAAAATAATCTGCCCTCGACGTGCTGGCTCGAGATTCCAGGATGTAGTTCACCTAAGAATGGAAGAAAATGTGACCGACAAAGAGAAACAGTTTGTAGACTGATTCGTTTAATTTATGCACAAGACAACAGTTGTTGTTTACTGTTGTTTACTGTTGTTACCTTTAAAGGGAAACCAGCAAACACTTGTGTAATTCTCTCTAAAGTTTCCATTAAAAAGAGATGCAGATTGCGATTCCCTTCACTAACTATAAATCCCACCTTATACTTCTGCAGCGAGGCTACGCATGACGTAGAGCCCAAAGTTGTAGCCTTTGGGAATGGTAACTATGTGGGTACTCTGTGTAAACTGCAAGACCTGTGATTGGTCGGCTTGCTAGCTCAGCATTTTCCTGGTGTCACGTGGAAAAGTGTGCAATCCAGCATTCTTTAGAATGCCTAGGAAAAGTGCTAAAAGAAAATAAAACACTGCAGAAGTGCATTTATCCATTTCCTAGGATGGTATACTTGGCGTTATTTCCTGCCAGCAAAGTGTGTATTGGGCCCCACTGTTTCCCCCTACTCCACCATTGGGCCTTCAACACACCTGTTGTGTCTTCGAGCTCCATCAAATGCAGCTTTGATCAGCAAAAATGTTCAATGAAATGCTGCAAAAAAGCTCTCAGATCATAAATTTGAAGGCTTCTAATCAGAGGCTGAAGCCACTTTGTCTCTGTTCTTTCTTTTCTCCCTCTCTTGAAGAAATCATTTAAGAACGTTCTGTTTATGTGGAAACATGCAAATAGCTCCTAATATCAACCAATCAAAGCCTGGTGTTAGAAGACAACAGATATGACTCAGTAGCTTGAGTTCCTGTTACCCCTCAAAGTTTCAGTTTCTTAAGAGGGGATTTAAGGGTTTGGTGTCTTTCTTTTATGTGATCTAGTAGTATGCTCTCAAGGCTTGGGAGCAGATCGAATAATGAGGTTTTCATAGTATACAGCCATACTGTTTCCCAAAATCAACCAATGCTACGGTTATTTTGCAGCAGAACCCTTCAGATTAAGCACAGATCAGTCTGCCAGCCATGATTGATTGGGAAAGTTGCGGAGCACACAACTACTGCACTACAACGTGAAGCTCCAGCTTTACCTTCAGCACAATTTCGTTAACGGTAGCAGCATCGCACTCGAAGTACAGCGCTTTGTAGTCGTGGTTGCTGAGATATGTGAGCTTAAATATTGCATGACCTGCGAGAGAAAAAGACAACTCTTAAAATCAGTGTTGCATTATTTTAAAACAACAAGAGCTTGGTCTCACAGGAGCACTGTCGCTTTTCATGTGAAAAGGATTCTTTTATCGAGTTTTATGTAAGAGATCAGAGAGCGGGATTTACTTGGGCTCTTCTCTTCCACCAGGTCGCAGGCACACAGCAGGTCTGAGTCGATGGAGATCGGCTTCTGACGGATCCAGAACTTGGTGCTCGTCTTCTGATTGGTCACTGGGTCGATCTCCACTTTCTCCCCAGATATTCCTGGAAAGAGCGAGACTTTAACTTTGAGATTCAGCATCTTTTATCTGTTGGGGCAGTCTCCGAGAGACAAACACTGGGAGGATTTCATCGCAGAAATCCTGAGCAATTTTCACAAAAACTCCAGGAGCAGATGTCTATTTCTATCAGAGGCTATCATAAATAATGTATGAAGAGGAACCTAGCGTAGAGCAGAGCTTTGGGGGATGAAGCCAGGTCTATCTCACATGCACATTCACAGGATCTCGCTTTAATGATTGTGACAGCTGTCAATCACTCACAGAACGTAAAAAAGCACCACACAACGCTGGCTGTCAGTCAGGGTTGGGGGGGGGGGGGTTGTGCAGCTAAAACAGGCGGTGCTTTCGCCCGGAGAGCCGCTGGAAATGGAAGCTTTAGACTCCCAGTTTGCTTCCCTACATCTTTATTGACTGGGTGTAAAACCTGGTTCCAGGAGGGTCACAGCGAGCACCGTTGAGCTCCCCCTAGAGGTAGAAGTCCAACTCAAACGTTTCGAGGTCATCAGTTTCCAGAGAAGTTTTGGGTTTACACGAAAGCCCTTGGCAAATGCTCTCTCTGCCCATGTCTTGCACCAGGCCTGTCTCAACCCATACAAACATCTCTAATCGTAAAGGGTGTACCTAGCTGCACATCGGTGGTGAATCGGAGCTTGTGGATCATGCTGATCTTGAAAGACTTGTAATGGTGACTACTCAGCATGTCCTGTACCGTGGTGATGTCTATGGGTGGATCCTCCTCCGAGCTCTCTTCCCCTCGAGAACCTGCAAATATGGGAAAAACACAACCCAACTTCATTTTTTTCCTCGAGTTGCAACATGGTGTGGTTTACTTCTATAACAATCTGCATTAATGCGGTGAAGGGTCATGTACACTCACTGTTTTCTCGGACCAAGCAGAACTCCAGCGTCCCTTGGTTCTCCAGAGAAGTGTCCAGATCCACAGCCATGTTTGGTTCGCTTTGCTTCTCCAGTCGATACATGGGGCCTGAAAACAAAACACCTTACCTTAGATTTTGTCTAGAGGTGTATCTCTATTCCTCCTCGAGATAATTAGTCGTGTTTATCATTTTCAGTCGTTCAAAACAGACTCTTTTACATCGTTGTACATGAAGCAGAAGGAATATAAAATACCATTATATCGTATTGTTTGTATGAACTCTCTGTTCCAGCGTAAAATCAAGGAAGCTTTCTAGTGAAACAAAGAAAAGTTTCTCAAATTAATCCAAAGCCTATCAGTTTAACTTTTAATTCTCAAAAGTGTTGCCAGAAAACTGTTCCAAACGCATCCGATGTTCAGCCAATGCTCCGTGACGTCTGAGGCTGAGATTACGACAGTGATGGCAAACCTCCATTTCTCATTTTCAATCAGATTTATTAATGAAATCTACATGCAATTTGATTAATAAAAAGTTGTAAACTGCATTAATATATGAAAAAAAAAAAACGCTCATTTTAAAGTAATTTTGTCGGAATTTTTTGTATTGCATAGTATTGCATATTTTCAAACATCATATTCCCCTGGGTTTTACTCTGTAATGTACTTTATTCCTTTTTAGTAATACACAAAATATACTTTGACGGAGCTTGGACTGAACGAAATTTGGTAAGAGGAATTTTCACGTTTATATTGGAGCACCTGTGCTTTATGGCAAACCAAGTGTACTTCAGCCGCGTGCAAACACAGTGTAAACGTAGAGGTGCACAGTGGCAGTAATCTCGTACTGCACAAAAATGAATTATTAATAACACTAAAACAACATATAACCTTATTTATAAACTTAAAGTACTATTCAGCTAAAATCTGACCAGAAGTTGAAAAAATGCAGCAAATCATGGATAAACAAATCATTTAATAATATTTTTTCTCATATAAATGCACATCTTGTGTTTGATTGCATTCGCTTCATCATAACAAACCTTTCTCTGACATTAAAACAAAAACGCATCACGTAAATCTCTTCATGAGATGCTGCTTACTTCTAGTTTGGAGACAGAAAGAAAGCCCAGGGACTAAATCAAGTCACTTGTTTGGCAGAAAAGAAAGGAAAAGCAATACGCAGCAGTTGCCAGTGTAAATAGGGCAAACACTCAGGGCGGTATTTACCCTTTCACAAATACCACAGTTTCCCAAATGTCACCGGCGCTTGTGAACAGTTAGGAGCTCAGCGGGAAAAGAAATATATTCACGACAGCCTCCGGCACGATGCTGGATGCCTCTGAACACAGACGAAGCCAAGAAGTGAATCAGATCTTCAGCTCTGAGCTTGACGTGTTTGCGTCTGACTGCTTGCGTTTATCGGGAAAATGCTTTGGATTCGTTGGGACGATTCAAAATGTGATTCCATGGATAATTATTGACATAAAATCTTTCAAAAACCAAATTTTGCACTGAATGGGATTCTCTGAACCGTTTCTAGTCGAACTACTAGTCTCAGTTTCCTAAAGATATGCGACACGTGAGGTTTTTTCTGGATTGTCCCAAGTGCGGCACACTGGAACACTGAAGTTGCTTCCGACAGGAACACGGTGAAATTGGTTTATTTGTTTTAACCATAAAAATACGGTACAATAGTAATTTCTGACTGTGAGGTCTGACCTGAGCCTTTCTGCGAGCCCTTCCTCTTCTTGAGAGCTTTCTGCAGAATCTCCTTCATGGTCACCTTCAGGCTGTCCACCGGGATCAGGGAGAAGCCGTGAGCAGCGTTTCTGTGGATGAGGACAGGAAACCATCAGTCAAACTCCATCCCGACAGAGTCCAAGCACATCACAAAGCTCAAGTTTATTACTTTTCTATCATCTAAATTTCAAGAGTTTCTATTAACTAATTTTCGTAAAGATTTAGATAAAACTATTTCTATTCTGTCCTTTGCTACCAAACATGAAAACATAAAAACAAAGTTGCCTTCGTTCCCATTCAGACAAAGCTTTGGTGTGTGCTCCAACTGTTAACAATGATCACCAGAGACCATAATTAACAAAGTCGAGAGATCTCTAAACACTTTTCATCTGGTGAAAGGGAGAAAAGTAAGAGTTTTTTTTATGTACATCAACTCCTGACATTCTAATTAACACATGGCTGACCACACCCCTTTTTGAGTCTGAGAGTCTTTAAAGATCAGCAACCAGCCTAGTAAAGATAAGTAACCCTTTACTAAGTAAAAGCTTCAGAGATGGTGTACACAGGGGAGTATTCTGGTATGAAATGGTCAGAGAGGCACAATAGAGCCACAGGGATGAACAACAACAACAACAACAGAAACATGGAGCACACGGAGGCATCAAAACAAAAACAGCCCCAAGGGGAGGGACCCAGAGAGCGCACTCTTCCCAGACACAAGAAGAGCTTGTCCACTTGCATTTAGCAGCCCTGAACCATTGACCCGAGGGCCGTGGCTTCTGATAGGCTTCAGGATCAGGCAGAGGAGGTCACGGACCCCACTGACGACTGAGCAGGGGTCCGGTTCTCACCACAGGCCACATGAGTGATCCTCTGACCCCACACAAGCAAAAGAAAACAGCTGGTGGCTCAAGAATAAACATGTGCAACCCCCAACGGATGTAAAATGTCAGATTCACTTCAAAGTTCTCTCACAGAAACTCTCCATAACCAGCTCCTACTGAAACCAGTCCGATACATACTACCACCCAGTCCCTGCTGCCTCCCAGGCTTTAGTCAGTCCCAAACCGTCTGGGTTTTACACGGATAGCCAATGAGGATTTCTTAGTACACCTCCTTAGCTACCAAACTGTTTACCCTAGCAACCACTGTCTTACAAATCTATCTCAGCTTTGGAAAGTAACTGAGGTTTTTTTTTTATAACTTAGCATCTCACTCATATTGACATGAGGAACATTACATTATGTCACTAGCAACCAGACTGTTTACCATAGCAACCACGCTATCCCAGCTTAGGAAAACCATAGATACGAAAATGAAGAAATATGCATCAAATATCAAAGGCGTTACGTCTCAGAGCTGAACATTAGGTGTAAGCAGAAGGAATCTGTTCCAGACGGAGTGAAGGCTCTTTCTTACATTCGAACAAACAGCGACTGCTTGGGTCCGAGCCCCGGAGACGAGTACTTCTCCACCAGCGCCAGCGTGCTGAAGCCGAACTTGTGGATGGGCTCGCTGGAGTCAAGCGGAGGGAAGTCTGTGTCTACCTCGCCATCATCCTCGGCGATGTGGAGACAGTAGGTGTTGACGCATTCGCTGTGGACGACAAGAACATTTCAACTGGTGGATGGTTGAGGGGGGAAGGGAAAGGAATGAATGAGAGAAAGTGAAGAGAGCTTCGTGCTGAAAGAAAACTCTAGCATCTCTAGGTTCAACAGCGAAAAGTCAAAGCAAACTCTAACAAAAAATGAAGACAGGTTTACAGGGGTGGGGGGTGGGGGTGGGAAGTCGCCAGTGAGTCTGTATTGGTTGACAATAAGTTCAAGAGGTTTTCAATGATTCAGAATCAATTTCCTCCAGCAGAAGAAAAGCAGACTCATTGCTATGCCAATCAGGTCTCTGCATGCGCACCAGGCAGCTCCTGGATCCTTTTCTTGTTCCTCTTTAATGTCCGGATTATAAATCATGACAGGTTCCGGAGCCCTCCTGTCAGCAAACCAGGGAGATGTGGTGATTGTGAAAGAAAGAGAGAGAATCCCTGGCTCTGCAGGGAAAGGTCAGGATCTCCTTTCTCCAGCGGTGGAGAGAAATGAGAAGAAAAGCCTCTGAGATCGGTCCCCTGGGTTTACTGCAGGTTCAACCAAATTCACAAATTTTCCACATTTCCACATCGTGTTCATCTGAAATGTAGCTTTGGTTCGAGCGAGGTTTCACTCGCGTGCCACACTTTCGGCCGGTGGTTCGCTGCATTACTGGGCAGCTTGGGGAGCGTACTCACGTGAGCTTCGGTTCACGTCCTTCACTGGTGTACTGCCAGCAGATGAGCCCGATCAGGTCGTGCACCCGAGCGTTCGCCATCGTCACCACCGTCATGGGGTGCAGCTTCTCTTGGGTCGACTGCATTGAGAGGTAGACGTCAATTTTTTTGGTTGCCGTTGTACCGACGTGGCCCTGAAGGAAGCGGAGGAGAAACCAGTTTTAAAGCAAATCGATTGCAAACAGATTGAAACCGAAGAGAACTTGTTGCTTACTAAGAAGCTCGTTTTCCATGTAGTCTTAGGTTTGTTTATTAATTGTATTTTACACAATAAAAAAAAACATGGTTTTAATAACATATCCAAAGCTTTTAAACAAAAACCAACAGCAGTTCTGCTCATAAAAAATAAAAATAATAGGGGATATAAAAACTTTCAAATGGAAAATATAATTATTAACAAATATTAACCTACAGGATAACAAAACAAAATGTAATTCTAAACCATTTTAAATAAATTAAATAATACAGTTATTCAAAAATATTATTTTTACAAATTAAAAATGTTAAATAAAAAAGTAAAAATGTAATGATTCAATGAATAAATAAAGAAAATGTACAATTAGTGAAATATGACCAATGAACAAATAAAAACGATAAATACTACATGATTTAAAATATATTACATTAAAATAAAACTATTTAGAGTAAGATGTACTTTATCAAAAAATAAAGAAAAATATATATTAAATGCACTAAAAAATACAAAGAATCTAATAATCTAATTAATACAAAACTATTTGCATTTTTACAAATGAAAAATAATGGAAAAAGACCAGGATAAAATACACAATGAAAAATTATAAATACAAACTAAAAAGCAAAAAAGTCAAAGTGATGGTATTAAAAACTATTTGTCAAACGTAATTACAAAATAAGATTTTTTTAAAAAAATACACAGAAATAATGAAATAAATGAGTACATTTATAATGTAAGTGCCAAGCTCATCGTGTTTGCTGTCCTTCCCCATTCTCTCTCCGCCTCACTTCCCTGTCCTCTCCAGTAAAAACAAAATCAAGAAGGCTATGGCCACAAAAATAATCTCTTACAAAAATGTAATGTATTTTACAATATTTAATCAAAACATAACACAAACAATATTAGAGATTACATAAAAAAAAGTAGCATGAAATGTAACAAAGAATGGCATTAAAAGGCCAGAGATCTCTGCCCAAATGGAGCGAGCAGTTTCTCCTCATTGTGAAAGTGTCGGAGCCTGCAGCTGATGCTAATGCAAGGAGACGGAGGAGAAACCTGCATGTCCCCAGGTCACTCACTTCCTGTCTCCTCAGAGCGTACACGCTTACTTCAAAAAAATTGTCACTAATATGTTGCTTGCTAGAAGAACAAGAATATGGGCAATGAAATAAACTAGAGGTGAACTGGTTTCAAAGGCAAACAGATGAGGTCAGAACTCAGATAATGAAAGACATCCTTGGAGAAACCCGAGAGCCGCTCACCTTGCCATCAAATTTGGAGTACTCATTGAAGGGGTTGTTCAGCTGCTGAGGACACTGCTCCAGGCGCAGCGAGAGAGTGGATTTACTTCCTGTGCCCCGAGGACGCTCCTTAAAGTCCTTCTTCTCAAACAGCGAGCTCAAGTCATCCGCTGCACAGACCAAGAACAGCCTTAAGCATGGAAACCTGAGATCTCCACCAGTGTTCACTAGAGATCATCAATAGACATCTCAAATCCTGATAGTCATGTGTGTATCACGATAGCGAGTGTTTTCTCTTAATTCAACCAAAAGAAGAGCTTACATGACAAAACTGACTGTGACATTTCTCAGAAAACGTCTTCTTTTGTGAGCATCAACTTCTTGACTGAGAGGAAGTTTGAGACGGAGTTTCGTCCCTTAGCCGGCTGGGACCATTTTGAACAATTTAAAGCATGCTTTCACAACTTTACATATCCATATTTGTAAGTTTTAAAACTAATAGATTCAAGTTGAGTAGCAAAAAGCATACGAAATACATAAAATAAAAATCTTCAATCACATGATTTAAATTGCTCATAACTGTGCAATAAAACATATTTGATTGACAAATTTTAATGTCTATATTCAAAGATGTCACAGATGAGTTTTTCTGTTATTTCATGTTTAAATAATATAGAAATATTTAATAAATATCAATCAAACCCAGAACACTTCTAATTACCCACCCAAGATGAAATATAACTGATGAAAAAAAATGGAAAATGCTCCAGTGCTCTCCACCAAAACCTTCAACCCCCACCCACTAACCAATCCGGTTAAGCCCTCGTCACCGTGGAGACCCAATCAGTTCAGTTAGCGTTCATATAAACCCTGGGTTCAGAGATGTGATGTGACTTCACCTGACTGAGAAGAGCTCCTCTCTTTCCACTGGATGTTTTTGCATTTGATCTGGTTCTGTCGCTCCTTCCTCAGTCGCTCCAGCCTTTGAGCTTTAGATAAAAAGAGTCAGGTTTCATTACATAACGCATAGACGTTCGATAGACAACTCAACGGTTCCATTTTAGGCTAACAAACTACGGCGGACATGAATGAACGAGCTGAGAGCAAATCATCATTAGGTCTACAGTGGTAAAATCCACTGCTTTGGTCTGAAGTCCACCGTGAACTTTCAAGAGGCTTGGGTGAGATATTTTGATGATGACTCCACACTTTGAGTAGAGTGACTGTACATCTACAAAAGTTTGTTTGTGAATGGATGTTTATTTCGTTTTGGCCCTTTCTCTCGAACATAACAAAGATGTTTTATATTATACACAGAGAAGTTCCCTGAGCAAACAGATGAACCTTTCAAGCATAAACAGAGAGGGGGTATAGACATTATCTTACCTGTATTTGAACGTCGTCGGATGCCGAAGTCCCAGCTGGACGTGATGTCAACAGACTGAGAGAGCTCACACGTCTGTCCATCCCCTCCACCGAACCCATCCACAAACGACCCCCCGGACGATGAGCCTCCGCCAGCGGACGTCCCTGAGAAGTGACATTTCTCCAGATCCACATCATGATCGATCAGGACCATCTCACACATCCCCGTGTCATCGCTGGTCACATGGGACTGCCGGATGTGAGCCAGGATGATGGCGGGGTTGTCAAGGAAGGCCATTCTCTCGCCCCTCTGTAGCTTTCGGGGCTCCCTGTCCAAATTTTTGAACCTTCAATTTGAGTTTGAAGGTTCCTCAGCGATGCGGCGTCGTCTTTTCTTTCTATTCGGGGTTATTTTCTCCTCTCCATGGTGGGACATTGATGCCTGCCTGCAGGGAAAAAACAAGATGTGCTTTCACCTTTCTCCCATAAAACATGAAAATAATGTGTGCCTTTGATCCTGAGGCTGCGTGCAGGGAAAAGAAAAGTTCAACCTCCTTGTTAGAAATGCATCAGTTCAAAGTTTATTTCAGGTTTTTGAAAGATGAATATTTGTGCTGTCAGAAAAAGACAGATTGCGAGATTTATTTTTATTATCTGCTATGTTGCAATTTTTAGACTCAATGGGCATGTTCAACTGTGTGGTTCAGTTTGTTTGGTTCATAGGGTTAGAGTTCAAACCAAACTGTGTTTCTAATAAAAGAAAAGGATGCAGAAAAGTTTTTAGCTTTAGACATAGAGAAAGATCAGATGAACCAGCATCTCGGGTTTTAAAAGCTATGTTTATGATAGAAACATACAGTAAAGTGAAAACACTCAGCTGGTTTGTAGTTTACCATCAATCGTGAAATTTAAACAGAAACCAGAAACATCCTTTTTACAAGGGATTCGGTGTCATGTTGTCGTAAACATTTCAAAGTCGTAGTTTTTAAAAACAGAAGCAACATTTAAAACGTACCTGCTAACTTGACATATAACGAACAAGCAAATTTGTGGAAGATATCATGAAAAAATAAGCGTTGGGATGACTAAGACACAGATGCGCTTTAATTGCATGCTGTTACAAATTACACACAAATTAACAGCATTTTTATTTAAAAACACATGACCTCGGAGCTCAAAGAACGCGCTAATAAACGATTGCTAAATGCTATAACGCTAACGTTACTCGATTAGCTTCAAACATCAGCTCCTGTTTACCTTCATTGATGGCAATAACCGCGGCCGAAAACATCCCAATCGCACCTCTCCGTCTGAGCGAGGGCTGCACTGTATCCTCTCATTTCATATTTGTTGACGTTTTATCCCACAAACAGGTGGAACGTCTCTGTTTACACTGTTGTTGTGATCTGGTGAAGATCATGGAAGCGACTTCCGGTGGGTTTACTCATCATACCGGAAGTACACTGGTTCGGAAAACGCCCATATAAAAATGATGTACAAATGTCCGGGCCAATCAGCGCAAAGATAGTCAAATCGAAAAAAAAAGGTTTACATAAAAACATTTTTAAACATTATTACATTTTTTGACCTTTAATATTAAAACACTATTATTTGGATTAACTCTTAACATTCTAAGATAACAAGGTGATAACAACACACAAAAATACGTAGAACCCTGCCTTTAATTTACCATCTTTTAATTGTCTTCCAGAATGTAACCGATTGTGTTTTGTGTTTTTTTTTCTTCCAATATTTGTTGTAGACTCAGATGCATGGAAACAAACAGATAAGGACCATTAATTCTTCTCGTTGGAGACATAATTCCTGCACAAATACTGGTTTGCTATACATCAGACACCACGAAACATTCCTTAAACCAGGCAGACCTTCGTCTTACGTTCCAGTAGTGGATCTCCTCTTCAGATGTTCGCGCACTGCCCTCTACAGGGCACCGATAAACATTTACATGGTTTTAAATAAAGGTACCATGTCATGCAAATTTTAAAGCATTATGAAATATTCGAGCCCTCTATACTAGCACTGCACTGTTATTAACTTTCTAAATGCAATATCAATCATAAAAAAACCTTTGAATCTCCTAGTGTTTTGGACCTGCATAAAACAAGCTGTTTACACCCGTTCATTATCACGCTCCCTGCTATGACCAGTCGCTGATAAATTCATTTAACTGGTTTTAAATATTACTGGAATGAATGACACGTGTCATTCATTCCAACTCATTCAAGGTCTGCTGCTATCACACTGTCGGGTCAGGCAGAGAGAGGAGCTGTACTAGCAATTACCGTATTCTGATTGGTCAGTGGGCTGTGCTAGGAACTATGTGTGGTTCTATTACCATCGAGCTGTTGGTCTGAATGACGAGGGAATCATCTCATCATTCAGATGAGATGAATGATGAGATGATTAACATCCCTGACAGTCTGAATGATGAGGGAATAACACTAAAAGATGTTTAACTTCAACTTCACAATTGCTTTCTGTTTTTTTTTGTAGCTAAACGATGCACATCTGCAGGAAACTTATGTTGTAGGCCTTTGGGGCTGGTCTTTGAGTGTTCTATTTTTCTAATCTGTTACTTCTAATCTGCCTTTACTGGATCTGCCTTTACTAATCTTACTTTACTAATCTGCCTTTATTGTTCCTCTGGTCTTCCAATTCCTCACAGATGAAACTGAGGGCTTTCTGTATCCTCAACAATCATTGTTTTCAGCTCAGCTGAGAGATATTTTGAGGCTCCTATGTTCCCCCTCTCTAGAGAAGATGCAAATATGAGAAACAGTTACTATTGACCTACTTTAAATACTTTCTCATGATTGGATTCACCTGTGCATTGAGGTCAAGGGTTACTGAGATTACCAAACCAGTGCTGAGTTCTAATATTTAGTGCTAACCCTGCGCTAGCGCTGGTGTGCTTCTTATATTATTTTATGAAGTTATTGAGGTCCTTTTAGAGGTCGGTATGAAATAGGTTAAATAATTTTATGTGTAACAATTAAAACGTGTATTTGATTACTATTGTTATGATTGGTTGGTTCAGATTGTCTGCCAAATACATAATTACACAGTGCAAGTGGATTTTAAATCTTTTTCTATGTGTTGGTGAAGCAACCCATTAACTTCTGCTTCCAAATAGAGCAGCGAAACATGCCCAGTGCATACTGAAACACAACACACGGCGGCGCTATAACACACACACGCGCACGCACACACACACACACACACACACACACACACGCACGCACACACGCACGCACACACACACGCAACACTTGCTCTATTAAAGACATCTCTTTATTTTCGCTTTAGCTGTTTTTTTTTTCATCAGTCTTGTTTTCAGCAGAACAGAGAAGGTCGACACACTGATCTCGAAAAATATCACTTCTACCATATTCATATGTTTTCATTTAGATCAACGATATACTTTGTCTCTCATACACAGCATTTGCTCAAATATTCAGGCAGGATACTTATATAAAGGTAGTGAGATAGAAAAAATAGAATCACATGCAGTCATTTCTTTCTGTTGGTTTTACCCCTGGATATTTACACTCAGACCGAAGCTTGAGCTGCGAACGATGAAACAGTGAAAGGTTTGTAAAGTAAAGCAGACGCCTGGTTTTGGAAGAGTTACGTGTAGTAGATGAGGAAAATGGTCAAGTTTATCCCACCAACTCTTGAGAACTAGCACAGTATCGTCCACACTTGAATTTTTTTTTTCAGGCCTACTTTCTCAATTCTGTTTGAGAATCTGTCTTTGTGGCTTTAGTTTTAGGGGTTTGAGCATGAAGTTCTTACAACCTGTTGTCTTTGCTAAGGTTACCATAAAACTGAACGTGCAGCCCATACCGTGAGGTCTGAGTGCTTCAAACATAAAGTAGCCCTGGCAGTCACCCCATGGACCCACAGTAATGCATTGACAGACAACACGCCATGCACCAGCTAACACCCCTTCAAGTGCACATGTGCAAAAGAAGGCGCATGTCCTGTTCATGGAAGATTTAGGGTTAGTGTTAGCATTAGACCATTGGGACTCAAACTTATTTCCGATTAATAAGCATTAGCTTAGCATAGAGCATTGATCGGTTTAAACCAGAAGCATCTCGATCAAAAAGATCACAGTTGGAAAGGCATGTGGACTATATTGTGCTGCAGTTCCTGAATCAGTGCTCTGCTACTGTTGCATTCAAACAAAAACACAAATAGATTTGATTTCAAGCTGAAAAACCAAACAAAACCATAGCTGCGTCTCAAATCATTCCTCTCAAAATTATCACGACTACGAACATATTTCCAAATCTACTTGGTGATCACAATATGCACAGATACTGTTAGAGCAATCACAGTTCACAGTGTTTCTGATGGAACGGTATCACCCAACACCTAATGTGCTGCACATCACTTAATGGTTTAATCAATTTGTCTTTATTGCTCAAATAATCCTACTAAATATACATAAAAGCACCCATTACTTCATTAAATTGGAACCTACTTTACATAAACCATTTACGGAAATTAGTTTGGAGCACATCATTTGAAATTCAAAGCAGCATTCTTTAATTAAACCCGTTCCACTTAGTACAGTTAGTAGATCGTGGATAATCCACATTCCTTTGTTTACTACCATCAAACCCTGCATAATAACATTTCTTTTTATGTTCCTCACAATATAATATAATATAATATAATATAATATAATATAATATAATATAATATAATATAATATAATATAATGCAGTATAATAATATATAATATAATATAATATAATATAATATAATATAATATAATATAATATAATATAATATAATATAATATAATATAATATAATATAATATAATATAATGCCTTTATGTGCCAATAAAAATACACACATTTTCAGAGATAAAAGCTAAATATAGTAGCATTTTTCTTTTCCCTCCACTTCATATTTTGTGGGATAATGTTTGTCATTTTTGCATAGGAAAAAATATACAACTCTTATGTAAACAAGTACATAATAAATAAGTTTGACTAAATAAATAGAATAGTATTTCTCTATGTTAACAATAAATGTTTCTCAAAAGACAATTGCTACAGATAAAAAAACGGCAGTAAATGAAGCACAAAATGAGACTAAGCTTGCAATGTGAAATACACAGGGTTTGTTGGGCAATGTTCCAACATTGAGTAATACTGACCTTGCAGACATTAATTGTTTTTTTGTTTACAAAATACATATCTAGAAACATGTGTAACAAATAAGCTTCATATATTTAGATATGTACTAGAGTGAGATCTATGTTTAACGTATAAAATGTGCACTTATTTAAATAATGTCGTCTAGAAGATGTGGGTTTGCTACCCAGTCTAGAGTCCGTGGCTCAGAAGCTGCCATGATCATGCACATAAACTGCTTGCCGGTCCTTTTATCAATAGGGTAAATAGTAGTGGGCGTGAACCTCCTGTTGTTCTCGACAAACTCGCAAAGCTTTTGGTAGACGTTGGGAAACTCGTGTCGAAGGAAAACTCCACGTATCCTCAATTCCCGTTGAATGTTGATAAAGCAAATCTCGCGGGCTTTCCTTCCATCCTCACCATCCTTGTCAATGTCAGCCATTCCTGGGGGTGGGGTCAGGATCAACGTCTCCATGTCACTTTCCTTCCGATTTGCCTTCTTCTCTGGGCTGAAGGAAGCAAGAGCAATCTTGGCAAATTTCCTGACGGTAGGGGCTTGGACCCTCGGGGATGGTCCGTCAGGCACTTTTTCCCCTACGGCGATGGATACATTCAAGAGAAAACATTCATTAGGGTCGTATTCCTTTCCTGCCTCTTGGAGCTCCTTGCAGTATTCCCCTAGGTTATCCTTAAAGCTTTCCAGCTCACGGAGAGAAAGGTACGTTGGTGACATGAGCAAACTCTCCAGTCCAAACTGAAGGAAATTTGTGGATGACCCTGGATTTGGAAATCCCAAAAACAAGACCCCCCTGCCCCGAGACAGATATCCCACTTTGGCGATACGAGAGAAGGCTTTGTGCACCTCCGTGGTTTCTCGACAGTGCTTGATAATGTGACGACACACGCTGCCAACCCGTCCATAGAGGCAGCTCGCTTTGTGGACATCCCAGTCTTCACGCCGACAATTGCGAGAGCAGTAATAAGTGTAGCAACTGTGGCAGGACTTAAAGTACAGGCAGGCGTTAAACAGAGTTTCAGTGCGTCGACAATTATTGTTTGAGCACATCATCGTATCGTCCTCATCTGGACTTTGATCAGGGGAGCACTCTTCTGTACTTCTCATCCCATCACAACTCCCGTCTGTGTCTCTTAGTGTGTCTAGATCTATTTTTATTGATGTGGGTTGTTTGTCAAGGGGCAGGCCGCTTTCAGATCCACCTATTGAATCCTTCCTTGCTGAAGACACTGCCTCTTCTTCATCAATCAGCTTCTTGAGTTGATCAAGCAGGTCTTCACTTGTGCGTCTAACAGGAGGCTTATAATCGACCACCAGGTCAGCTAGAAGCTCATCAAGCTGCTCCAAACTTTGCTGTAGAGACGTGCTGCTGTGCGTTTTCTCCTTGCTGGATTCGCCAAAGTGGGACTTTGTTTCACGTTGGGGAACTTCCTTAGGGGAACTTTTTGAATCCAGCATATCCCAACTTGCAGACCTGGCTTCAGACTTGGCAAGATTGCCTGGCTTAATATCGTTGTCTGTGATTGTAATTTCAGGAGTGACAAACCACAGTTTACTGGAAGAGCCCTGGGCATCGGTTGGACTTTTGTCGATTAAAGAGGTTTCAGATAAGGACAGTGCAGCATAACGTCTTGGTGAGCTGGAAAGGTTGACGACCACAGGTTTTGGTTTCTCACTCGAAGTTTGTTCCCCTTGACACAGGAGATTCTCATCACTTTTTCCTCGAGGCACAGGTTGTTCCCGTTCTATTTCGGTATCTAGTATATTGTCCCATGATCTTGAGTACTGCCTTGGGTCTGTTGCAGGTTTTCCGGGCTCCATGCACGGGTTGGCATACCAAGTAGAAACCTTTGGCTCTTGTCTAGATTTTGTTGGAGTAACCTGGGAAACATAAGAGGAAGGGTAATAGCTAGAGTAGCCAGATACCTCCGAGCCATACCAGTCCTCTGATTGTGGCTGAACAACACGGGCGTGTCGTCTGCCTTCAGTGTAATATGCCCTTGCTGGAAAATGATGCTCCATGGGTGGTGTATAGGGGTCAGCCATATAAAATATTCGGGGAGGGGCTGTTTGAATTTGATATGTCCTAGGGTCATCCCCATAGAAAGTCCTGGTTGGAGGTGTCTGAATGATATATGCTCCTGGTTCACTTGCAGCATATGTTTTAGGGTATGCGTGTTGACCTGGGTAATGATAGGGGTCGACTTCTGGGAAATATGGCCGGGAAGGTACACTATGAACAATATGAGTTCTTGGATCTTGCACATATTGTACTTTAGGTGAGTAGGATTGGCTAGGAATGCTGTATCGGTTATCTTGATAATAATTCCTTGGCTGACCTGAAGCTCCGTACTTCCCCAAGTCCTCTGCATAGAAAAATTTAGTTGGCACATTGGGGCTGGAATGAGCCCTTCGTTCCCGCCTATAGTGTTCCCTTGGCTCCCGTGGCGAGACCACCTTTTGTAAAGGGATCTCCATAGGCTGAATGTAGCTATTTGGCATACTTTGGGAATACTGGTACGCCTGCTTGTATTCTCCAGTATAGGATTCAGTGGGGGTCGAGGTCCTTGAGGTGGAGAAATGGCGAGGCACTGTCAGACTCCTAGTGCCACTGCTTGGATACTTCTGCCAAGGTATGTCCACTTGAGGTGTAGCTGCCTTTCGGGCACCTTGCTGCATGGCCGACTGCTCTGGTTTGATATCCACCCGACATCGGACATGAGGGCTAGTGGCAGGTTTCTCTGGCCTTCCTTCGTCATATCCTTCAGGCACATATAGAGGGGAATACCTGCTTGTATCACTCCTCTGTGGCTGCAGTTTGATGGGGTGTACTTCATTTAGATGTACCCTTGTGGCAGCATAGGAAGACTCTCTTCTCGGGGAAACGTCTTGTCTTGGCTGTGTGTTTCGGTGTGCTCTTTGGGCCTCTCGGCTCCTTCTTTCCACTGGTGGGGAAGCGTCAAAGGACACAGGGGTTAGGCTGGTCTGAACCCGCGAGGCACTTCTAGATCTAGTCCTCTTCTTTTGTGCAGTCGTGGCAATTTCACCAGACACCTCACCAGCCAGTGGCTGTGATGTGAGACGGTAACTCAATATGTCTGGAGAAGAAAACCTGTGGACTTGTTGGTGACCTAAGGCATTCCAGGCAACCTCTGGATTGGCCGCATGCTTTTCAGCCCTTCGATATGGGTATTCCATTTCTATTGTGTGATATTTGAGTTTGTCCTTAGACTCTGTGTCAAAGCTACGGCAGTGCCTTTTTTTGTTTTTGCTTTTTCGAGTGTTCTCCAGTTTGCTTATGGATGGGGAATCACATTGTTTTGAGGGATGGTCGGTTATAAATGTGATTGGCAGGAAGTTTACTTTGACATCTTGATACACAGTCGATAGGAGTATGTCAGGTGGATCTGTGCGTGTCATCTTAATGAGACTCTTCTATTCTTCCCCATTAAATTGGTTTAGGTTAAGGTTCCCTGCGAAAGAGAAAGGAAAACAAAAAATGATTAGCAGGGTTTTGGTCAAAATGCATCCAGAGAAGCAATTGCCTCCAAACAATTTAGGACCTTTATTCATTAGATACAGAGTGATCCTTTAAGTTGGAAGATAAACCTTTTCAAGAACATGGAGGTACCCCTGTCTGGTTTCAGCCCCGCCCACTGAATGTCCTTATTGGCTGTAGTAAATGATGTTGATGAATCGTCACTTCCACACTAAACAGGGTTGGAGAATATCACCAATGAGACGACACGTGAGTATTGTTGTGAAGCACCTTGCCAGTTGTACCATTCGAATCTGAACCATCATAAAAAAACATCTTGAGACCCTCTTATCTCTAGTTTTTCCAAACCTTTCATAAAGTTAACTTTTACTTAAAAGAAGCCATTTTTGAAAAGGCGTAAAGCAGTGTTGTAAATCTCGATTTAACACAATCACAAAGGCTTTGACCCCGAATGGCTCCTCGCAGCAATCACATCGTATTCCCAGTTTCCGAGGCTGTCTTTGCTCAGTGTCTGTAATGTCAGTCAATCTCTAATCCCTATAATCCACGCTCTCTGCTGCTCAAAAAACTGTCTCAAAAAAGGAAATCTGGGGCACAGGCGCCCAAAATACCCCTCTGGTCAACCCCTGGACACTCAGTGAACGTGTTCTAGAAATCATAACACACATATGAATAAAAAAAAAAAAACAACAGGAGATTCTGGAGTCACTGCTCAGCATATAAAAAACTAAACGAAACACCGTCCTGTGCATTAAAGGTGTGACACCCATTACTGTAAAAAGGGGACCATATTTAGATTTAAAAACTTTAGTAAAATCAGCAAAGACCATGATTTTTCATGGTCCACTCAAGAAACCTGTCCGCAACGTTTAGAGCGGCTTGTAATCTGGCCAGCAGTGATTGCTAAAAGCAGGAAATGAAAGTGTTCCCCTCATCGTTAAACCTCTCAAACCATACGCTAGCACTCACATCTCGTAGATCGAGGGGGAGCATGTGTGAAAGCCTCTCTCAGTGAGTGAATCGGCCTTTTGTTGAAGCTCCTCGACCCAGAAGAGCAATAAGAGCCCAGAGAGCCGAGCTTTTCTCCTCGTGTACAAAACAAGCTAAAAATAACACGGCCACAGGACTCACCATGTCACATCACAACGGTTTCAGGAGCTGACCGCGGCTCCTGTTGGGTTTAATCTTCGAGATAAACATTAATAAAAGGCAGAATTCAGTCGATGTAATTCTATGCTGACCCACATTTTCATTGGAAGCTCCCCTAAAGTACAAGGTTTGACATGTTTGGAATGATAACTGCAATATCTCTGGGAAGTATTCCCTCGTTTTGAGCAGTCAACGCATAAGAGCTAATGGAACAATAATGCTACACTACTCTCAAAAGTGAGGTGCATGGTTTAAAAGCGATTAATCCCAAATATGATCGTTGAGGTTCCACAGTGCACAGGTGCTGACCCTGTGATTGAAATATCATGAAAGTTTGGGTTTATTTCAGTAATTCCATTCAAAAAGTGAAATTTGAATAATGTATATATTGTAGGCTACACAACAATGGGGAAGACTGGTGACAGTTTCCAAAAAGATGACCATTGACACCTTGCACAAGGAGGGCAAGACATAAAAGACAGTTGCAAAAGAGATTTCATTTTGCAGCAGGACTAGGCTCCTGCCCACAGTGCCAAAGTTCCAGTCCCTGGTAGGATTTTAATTGGCCAGCAAACTGTCTGCCTGACCTTGCACCCTGGACTCTCAGAAAACATGAGGAGATCCACACACTGATGTCACTCCATGCCACACCGGAAACTATTCCTGCAGCAGTAGCCTGTGAAATCTCTAACTGAGCTCTTCCTGTTTAGCCTAAAGAAAATATGTAAAAATAGAGCAACTGGGGCCGGAGCAGGAGAGTGATGCCCTGCATGAGTGATGGATGCAGACATGCACGAGCGGAAGCCTGAGCGATGCGCGTAATGCAGTTTAGATTGACATAATGAAGTTCAGAAGGATCCAAAGCACCGGTGTTCGCTGAGAGCGCTCATCCATGCAACTCAAGAGATCTTTGATTAGATGCAACAACGTGAATTTAGTCTTATTTATTTTTGAAAGATTCTTTACCCAAAACAGAAATGTTCCTTTCGCTCCAGAGCTCACAGACTTTGACGAGTTGGAGGAGAATAGCTTTAAACCCTCTCGTCCTGTGCCTCTCCGGCTGAGCAGCAGAATGCACATGCTGCAAAACTCTCCTCCATTGTGTCGTCGTCGTGTGAATGACGAGAGCCGTACGTCTGCTACAGATTTCCTGTTTGCATGAGCAGTGGAAGTGGAGAAAAAGAAAACAATAAGAAAAAAGCTCAATATTTTGAGAACCTGCAGATCTCCTCTAGAGCAGTCGTTGGGGTGATAACATGGACTTTCAGCTGCCTCCAAAGATTTCTTTTGAGGTTGAGATCTGGAGACTGGCTAAGCTTCTCCAGGACCCTGATATGCTTCAGACTGTTTCATCTTCGATGCTCTTGCTGATGGAAGGTTTTCGCTTAGAATCATACGATGCATGGCCCCTTTCATTCTTTACTTTCAGCCATTCTGGTCTCTTAGCATGATGCTCCCACCCCCATGCTTCACAGTAGGTGTGGTGTTCTCTGGATACTCAGCTTTGAAAACCCTTTTCTGGTTCAGCTTCAGATGGTTCTGGTTGAAGCATGAGGACACGCCTGACACGGCAGGATCTGAGTGTGTTTCTGACGGTAGCTTTGTTACTCTAGTCCCAGCGCTCTGGAAGTCTTTCACCATGTCTCCGTGTGGTTCTGGGATCTTGTGATCATTTTGACCCCACGGGGAGATCATGCGTGGAGTCTCCATTCGAGGGAGATTATCATGTGGTCTTTATGTCTATTTTATAATAATTGCTCCCACAGTAAAGATCTACACACTGAGCTGCTTCGCACTGCAGGTTCAGCCTTCTCATCCAGCTGCAGGTCTACAGTTTTGTTCCTGGTGTCTTTCAGCTCTTTGGTCTTGTCATAGTGGAGCTTTTTTCCCCTCGTTCTGTCTCTCAGAGTTGAGGTACACCTAAGATGAAAATTAGAAGCCTCTCTCATATTTTTAAGAAGCTGAACTTGCACGGTTGGTGTCTTGTTGTGCAGGACTTTTGTCAGCAGCTGCTGTTTGAAGGTGCTTTATAAATAAACTGACATTTTTAGAAGACGATCAAACTCATTTATACCATGCAGGAGTTGGTTGAGTCAAATTACATCATACGTACATTGAGTCAAACATCCCTTTATTTTGCTCTGTGAGTATAAAAATAGGGTTGGCATCACGCAAGGCTGCTCGTGCACACTGCAGCTCCACCAAGAACACCACAGTCTCCAGGCACCAGCGCACGATGACGTATAGCCCAGAGCACCCCACACCACGTGACTCCAGTAGACCATTTCATCAAGCATCATTAGAGGTTAGTTCACACTCACGAGCCGAAAAACCCACGAACGCATTACATAACCGTCGTGCAAAAATGCATCCCAATGACGTCACCCGCCGAGGGAACAGTGCACGGCTGTGTTGCTCGCTGTCAGTTGTTTGCAGACGATTTATGAAACGGAAATGTGATGCATTTGAAGCAAACTATGCGTGCAAAATCTTTAAATGAGATGCACAGAGCTAAGTTTTCATTGGTTGTTCCTCGCGTGTAATTTAAATGAGTAAATGGTCTTCTTAAACTGCTGCTGCAGCATCATGCGCAACTCGATCCCTCACAACGCACCACTTCCTCCCCAAAAGCTCATCTTTTGCACTAATTAATAATGCAGGAGGTCTAATATCAATGCGCGTGGTTTTCAATGTCAATGTCAGGAAAGCTAGGATCTTCTGCACGCGCACGCACTGAACACGTCCATCCCATCCCCGACGCTCTTACCGTGTTAATCCATCCGCCAGCAGCGATAATATCCATCACATGAAGCTCTTACGCTCTGGAACCCGAGGAGAGACTCATTCTGTGCCGGAAACGGCGGTTGTGAAGTGGTTTTCGCGCCTCAGCTGAGCGCATCTGTGGCGTTACTATCCTCAGCACCGGCGGTGAATGCGTCTACTCTGCGTTCGAAGGGGGCGGGGCTGACGCGGGGCCGACGACCCATAAGGGGCGGGGCGAACGCTTTTTACTGTAACCTACAGCGACGAATGCGTTCAGTAAATGTGAATTGAGTAAAAGTAGTTTATAGTTTGGTTCACCTCTTAAAAACCTTTAACTATGAGTTGTATTTGAGGCTGTCTGTAATAATAATAATAATTACAACAGATTTATTATTAATAGTAATTTTACAAGAAAGCTTGATGGTTACTATGCTGAAACTGTAATGAGGTATGTCCTGAAAATACTCAAAAATACTGTAGTGTGTAAAATTAAATGTTAATTTATGTGATCGCTGTTAATAATGTAATGTAATTAATTTCTTACTGATGCTGTAGCATAAACTGTGGAATATCTGCAGCAGTCTCCAAAGTTCGCCTGAAAAATCTTCCCATGATGATTACGGTAATCGCCAGGGGTTAACACAAGCAATCACACACCCTCCAAAACGCACCTTTTCACACATTTTCCATGAGTCCTGCAGCTGATTATTCAAGGCAGCTCATGATTTCACTACAAATGACCTCAGGCTGCTGTGAAAAGAGCTCGGATGCTAATGAGCCGATAACATGCCGCCTGCTGAAAAGGGAAAAAAGGGGAGATTAAAACACAATAACCTCCGTGCATTTGAGGAAACGGCTGTAATTATGATGTGATCACTCCAAGACGAATCGTTTTCGGAGTAAATCCTCATTGCAACTGGGTTTCTAGATCTACAGGTAATCGCTGCTTGGTGGCAAATGATTTCCAAAGATGCAAAAGAATAAATAAATGAATACATACATTTCCAAGCGGTTTAAATTCTTTTTAAAGGAACAAATAAATATAAACATGTTTAAACACAGTGACGATTTTAAAACAAATTTCGGGCAGAGTCACCAGGACGAGTCAACAGTGCTACTAGTAAAGCTCGAGAATGTTCAGCTATTCACTCACCGGCCACTTTATTAGGTATACCTGCACAACGGACCGCTAAGCAGCCAATCACATGGCAGCATTTTGAGCCGTGTTTAGCGTCATTATCTTGCTGAAAGTTCTAGCCCCGGCACAACTTCAACTTTGTCGCTGATTCCTGGACACCGTTTTATAGAATCTGCCGATATTGAGTGGAATCCACGCAACCCTCAACTTTAACAAGATTCCCAGTCCCTGCACTGGCCACAGCCCCACAGCATGATGGAACCACCACCAGATTTTACTGTAGGGAGCAAGTGTTACTCTTGGAAGAGTTATTTTGCCCAAATATCTCTTTTTTAGTTTCATCTGCCCACAGCACCTTATTCCTGAATACAGCCGGCCCCTCCAAATGTGCTTCTGCAGACCTTAATTCACAGTTTGTAGAGTGTGCAGAGAACCCCCCCAACCCCCCCCCCCAACCAGGTCACTCGTCCATGCAGCATCTCCTTGAGTAAAGTGCCCTAAATAGTTGAACGATGTTGTAGGTCTTTAGAGCTGGTCTGTGGGTTGTCCGTGACGGTTTTCATCATCCTGCGGCTCTGATTATATGAGATTTTTCTTGCTCTGCCACTTCAGGCCTTAACTAGAACTGTGCTTCTGGTCTTCTGTATCCTTCCCCTAAACCACGATACTCAACAATGCTTTTGTTTTGCAGTGAGCCGGTTCCCTCGTGACTCTGTTGTTTGCTTGTTGCAGGTTCACGCTCTAATACGGTTTCCAAACGGATAATCAGAGCGATTTCTTCCACTGATGGCCACAGAAAGCCCGACACAAACCTCCGGAGAGCCGACCTGTGGAACACACCGAAACCGATGCTCCTCACTGTTGCCCACGAACTGCACGAAGAATCTGATCATCAGCTCAGTGTGTCCCAGCCTTACCCACCTCCCCCTTCTCATGGATAGCTTCTGAGACATAAGTGATTGTCAACATTAATTAGTATTACAAGCAATTAATTCTTTTAAAACAAAATCCAAAAGTGTTGAAGAGGAAGTCCTTGATGTTATACATTAACAGAGCAGCGGAGGTTTTGTGAGGAACCAACCTCCCTTCACATCTCTGTCTCATGCTCATGACCTTGATGCTAAAGACCCTCCGAGGAAAGACATGCAGAGCTCTCATGAGGAAATTCTACTCCCCGTCCGGCTCCATTCCCAGTGCTGCAGAGGCACCAGATCGTCGTATTGATCTGAGAATGTGCTGAACACAAACACCTGCTGGCAGCCGCTCTGACACTGACAGAGGAGCTTCAGCCAGGGACACGCACACCGCCGAATTCCTGCCGCAGTCAGCGAAACACACACAGAGCCTGTAGAGGAGCAGACATTCATTCATTCCCCGGCGTGGATTGACCTGTTCTTTTCTTCTGCTGGAGTGACATTATTTCTGTTCAAGCCCATTCCTTTATTGGTAACGATCGCTGGGTCTGCTATTCAAGCTCCTCGCTCTTTCTTTCTGGGTAGCGAGCTGAGCCTGGCATCGTAACTCTTTTTACATTCGGATCAATTCTTGCCACTCTTCTGACTGAGCTTCAGTTTTATGCAATAGTGAAGGTGAAGATCTGCACCTCCAAGTCCGAGTGTAGGGTTCTCGAGAGGATTACGATAGCTTGGTCGGGAGAAACCGTGCATCAATGCACCTTCTGTTCACGAGCATGAGACTACAGTAATCTGGACCACGCAGCCATCTCTTGAGGTGAAGGAGGAGCTGAGCTGTTGACCTGCTGGTCGACTCCTAGTCTTTCCTCTGGGAGTAGGTCCAGCTGAGGTTGATTAGTCTTTTCTTTTTAACGCCTCCTGGCAGGAGGAAGAGGTGTTCCCCAGTAGTGCTGGACATAGTGTCCATGGAGAGGCGCTCCTTTTGGAGACTGCTACCCTAAAGCATTCAAACATTGGACTCTGTCTGCAGAGAGCCGTAACCCAAACTTTTATTTTCGAAATGCATTATTTTTAGTTTTATAGTTCACTTCCTGCCTAATCATAAAGGCCATGACGATGCACATGTTCTGTCCAATCACTCAGCTGTGGGCTCAGGCAGATTAATGTCTGGTAAATACAATTGAGCTGATGAGATTGACAGGCGTGAAAATTTCATCAATGGTAGGAAACAGATGGGAATTATATGTGACAATGCGTTTTTTTTGGGCCCACAATATCTGCAGCGGATTGATTGTGCTCCGACTATTAACAATGATCACCAGAGACCATCATCATAAGTCGAGAAGCATCTGAGCAAATCCTCCAACTTCTTCTCTGCTCTCTTAAAGAAGTGTGAGGGAAAATGAGCAGCAGTTAGTTCAAGCCTTTGTTTATGCAAAGAAGCCTCCTGCAGCTTTTTAATTCGCATCTGACTACCCCTCCCCCCTTCCTTTTACTAGTTTGCCTAAATCGAGGTATGAAAGCACCTGCTGAGTCTCAGGGGTATTGTTTCTATTTCACGAGTTTGACGTGAAGATCAGCCTCGATGTGAACATAAAAGGCCAGCTGTAGGTTATTTAGGAGGATGTAGGAGGCTAATCTCCATGAAATACATTTAGAAAAACATTCCTTAAAGTGGCCTGAGGGAAAAGCACAGTGTTATTTCTTAAATTAAGACATTTTCAGTAAAAGTTTTAACATTAAAGATGTCAGAAAAAACTCCAAAGAGTTCCAGAGCTTGAGCTGTTATCCCAGGCCACACGACACTAGATGAAGGGAGTGGCCGCATTAAAACCACGTGGTGTGATCAAGAACTCCGTGATCTGCAGACTTAAAACACCTCAAATAAAGTCTCCAGAGATCTAGAAAATGGGGTTTGCTCCTCTGCGGCTTCTCGAAATAAGGCGAAACTGCTGATGTGTGCACATTATACATGCAAATGTGGCATTTAAGAAAAATGCTAATTAAACACACGCAAGGCCATTCCTGGAGATCCAAATTAGATGGGAAAAAAAAATCACAGGTTTGAAACCAATCTGGAGGAGAATGAGGGGCTCGTTAAATATGATTACACCATTGGCCCCTCCTCCATGTTTGAGTTGCAGGAGTTTGTTGCTGATCCTTGTTGGCCAGGTGTTTTTTTTTTGTACACAGCTCAGGATCACTTTTTGTAGATGTGGAGGATTGCTCAGATGTTTCTCGACCTTGTTAGTTAAGGTCTTTGGTGATCATTATTAACAGACGGAGCACAATCAATCAATCATTTGTCACATGCAGCTCTTCCATCAATCCATTATTCTCTATCATTTGACTCATATTTCCTGTTTCCTCTCTAGCGTGTTTACTTCCTCCTTATACTCACAGGACTCCACCCTATTGTTAATTACCGCACACGTGTCCACTCGACTAATTCACAAATAAACTCAGTGCCTCGATGTATTTATTAAAGGCTCATCTAATTATAACATCATTAATTTACTTAAAATCATAACGCATCTCATTAAATTATCAAAAGTCCATCTGGTGACAGTCATGGTCCAAAATGCTAGGGGTGATGAGCCCAAGAGACCATCATCACAAAAATCCCTCAGCGTTTGTTATTCCTAGTACCGAGGACCTCAAACTAATTAATGCCTCCCCGCAGGACCTCAAGCTCACCACTGCATCTCCCCAGGACCTCAAAATCACTGCATCTGAATTCCTTTTGCACTCTTACTCCCTGGGGGAGGATGACACTGTCTGAAGAAACACTTAAGAACCGTTCTGAGCCGAACCGTTCCATACAGTGGGAAAAGACTGGGGTCAGTCTGGCAACTGTTGATGTTCTAAGTTTCCCAATGTTTAGGGAGAGAAGTCTGGGAGTCCCTTCTTTCCCAACCCCTGATAGATGAGGATACATCTTCCATAAACACAGCTACCCCGTTTTAAGAAATCCTTACTCCACACATTTATTATTATTTTAGTTTCAGTCGATGGATGCCAGAACATTGCAGGATAATAACTCCCGGTTGAAGCATAGCATCTCCATGTTTAGTCTTGAGACACGACGCATCATTAACTCTGAAGCCATCGACCCTTGCATGCTGCTCTACGCTCGAGAGAATTCACAAATAACTCTCAGCTTCGCCGGAGAAGTCCAGAGACGGATGCAGGAATGCTCACTAGTGCTTCTCTGAGCCTCCCATCCGCTCGACTCATGCCAAAGTTTCATCAGGGCTCATAAACTCGACATTTTTGAAATGCCTTTCAAGGTGCCGTTGGTTTTGTTGATGGATGTAAATTTGTCATTCACGCTGATGCCTGCAGCTCGAGGTCATGGGATCGATCCGGTGCAGCTGGATGCAGGGTAAGCACTTTTCTCTTCATTTTTATGCCATCGGAATGACGGAGCACGGTAACCGTTCAACTGATGGAAAGAAGGGTTCGTAACGGATGGAAGTGGGAGGGCTTCACCTGCAAAACCAGTGAATAGAACACGAAATCACAGCAAAGGAACAAAAGGGAGAATTGAGTTGTGCACAGGAGCAGTCGGGCTAGAACATGAAGGAGCCGTCCCTAAACTGATCCTCCAAACGCTCCTGTTCTGCTCAAAGCCTTCCTTTCCCTGAAACCAAGTGTCCAATACTTTGAAAATTATGATCTAAAGCTTAGCCATCATCTGCTCTCTCTTCGATCACAGATTGCTATTCGTTCAGTCACCGGAGGAGGACGGGGTTCTCAGCTAGCACCGAAGCTCTGGAGTAACATCTGAACTCAGCTAAGCTTCGATTTATATCATTTGTGCTCAGAAAAGCTTAGTTTTACTTTGGCTTTTTGGGGGGGTTTGGGTCTCAGCTGTGATTTTTCTACTCATTTGTAACTTTGTTTCATTTTATTTAGTTACACAGATCATGTTCACTCAAGAACTCATCTACATTTGGCTCCTAAAAGCACCAGGCTCATCCGGGCCGAGCTTCGGGTTTTGCTGCTTCTTCATCGGATGGAGACTGCTCCACCAGCTCATGCTCAGAGGTCAGTTTTGAGATTACTTATTTTATTTATTTCATTTTGTGCTATTTGCTAATCATTTTCAGCAAAATTAGCATGATGCTGTCCCATCATAAGATGGCAAGGATCGTGAATAATGATGAAGAGGATGCTAAAAATAACGCCTCTATGCTGTTCATGGTTTTTTTTTTATCTATCGAGATAAACCATAAACTCTGGGATTGATCCGTCCGTTATTTCACAATGAAAACACATGAAACAACAATGAAATAAAGAGTTGAAAATCCTTTAATAGCTAAAGGCATCGATAAACACGTAGAGCAGAAACACTGTTCAGACTCGCATGCGGCGTAGACCTCACGAATGCTTCCAGATCTCGTCGTGTTGCATGCGCGGCAGAGTAACGAAGCAGGACAGTAACTGTGATGGACGTTCGCTTAACTCAAAGTTCTATGAATCTCCATCGACGCTCTGGAGCTCGTTTCATCACAGTGAGTGTGTCCCAGGTGTGCGTTTCCATGGAGACGGCACGACTGCTCTCAGGTGCATGTGGAGCAGAGAGATGACGCTCAGGAGAGACTCTGGGGAATGTTTCTGAACACATCAGCGAGTCCGTGCATCTCTGTCTTTGGAGAGTCCTGGGAAACGAGGTTCTCCAGGTGAAACGCATCCTTGCCGGAGGAGAGCAGGCGCGGCCCGAACACTGAGGTATAGTGACCACACGCGCCCAGTAAAGAGAAGCGAGGGATGTGAAAGTGCTTTTGGCAAATCAATCATTTAACTTGAGATTTAAATATATTTATACTAAACGAAACAATACAAAAGTAAAGATTAGGTTTAAAAAAAAATGCAAAACCAGCAACTTAAGCATCAAGTATTAAATCAAGAGTGGGAATTACAACTTATTTACGATTATAAGAATTTAATATTTTTCAAACTTAACTTTTGGGAAATTGAAAATCTGATTAAACTTCAATTTCTATTTAAGCCACAATTAGAACATAAAAAAACTTAATTGTGATCGATAAAAATCTGTAAAACGGTTCTATTGTGTTTGAAGATGGACAGGACCAGCAGCAATCGTTACTTTCTGCACCTTAAACTGGAGCCAAATATATTTCTACAACATTAATAATCATTAAATATTCATGCCTGCAGTCACCGGTCTCTCATAAAAAACAACGAGGTCCAACACAGATCAGAAACAAAAGCAGAATATATATATATATATATTTCCTTTGTACATTAAACATTCATTTCACATTCAATTCGATGCCGTTTTCCATGGAAATTCTGCGGTTTGGAATAAACAGAAGCGTTCAATCTCGATCATGAACAGCCGCACAACACAAGAAAACAAGCAATAAAATATAAAGCTGACAAACATTGATCTAATTTTACTTTTGGAATTCTCATAAATATCATAATATATTGTTTTTATTTTCATGCTTCATTCTGACTTTTTATTTTTAAATGAAAAAGTGAATTCCATCCTCCACATTTAGATATTTCACCTTATTAAAATAAATTCCACTGGTTTCTGTCGCTCAAAAACTTAAATATGTTTTCTAGGAAAATGTACATCAATAAATAAAATGGAAAATTTTGAGCAGAATCCAGAATTTCCACCACATTTCGTGTAAGAAAACTATTGTCATTTTTTTTATTTGAATTTAGAAAAAAAAGCACACACACATTGGCATTTCAATAGAGAAACTTGGGAGTAGGCTGACGGAGACAAGCATCAAGATTTTATTCAAAAGTTGAGTGAGAACGTCATTTAGTTAAAACTACGACACGTTAAGGCGAAAAATGTGAGAAAAAAATCTTCAGAACGACGGAAAAGTGACGCAGGAAAACAACCTCTGATGGGAAATATCTCTGTCGGTGTGCGGGGATCCGTCTCTGCTTCGTTCTGAATATTAAACATTGCACAGAAATAAATATTGGTTTTAAATGCACATGAACGGAGTTAAAGCTCATTTAAATTCCACAAAATCCACGCAGCTGAAGCTGTGGGTCAAGAGTTGAAGTTTGGGACGTGCCAAACGTTTAAATCACCTTTACTCGTCTGTTATTTTTCACATAAAATACTTTTTCAATGGAATGAATTTATTGCATTTAGGGGGAAATTTAAAAAAATTTAATTGTTTATTAAATCAAAACTTGGATTTAATTTTTCAACAGAAATAAATCGTTTTGTAGAATGAAAGATTGTTTAACGGCACGATTACGGATTCAAAGCACTTCGGAACCAAACTATTCATGAATTAACTGAGAATGAGCCGTTTCCCCCAAAACTGGGCTGTTCCTTCAATCTCCGAAGAGAAACAAGGCTCATAATCAAATAAAAATTAAACTTCTCAGAGTCAGAAAGTTCATCAGAACTCTTCACCGTTACGAACACCCCACAACTCTTTCATGCAGATGAATATTTAACAATATCAAAACATTCCTTTGTAAATCCTTCCGTGGATTTGTTCTCGGGTCGTGTTGTTGTTGACGTTCACTAAAACGAGACACACAGAGAGAGCTCCAGGGACACACGTAAACATGTTCACGTGCACACACACACACACACACGCACACACACACACACATCAAAATCAATCAAACATCACAAGCCTTTTGATGAACTCTTGATCAGGTTTTGCTCAGAGTTCATTAATTCCTCGTAAACTAGTGTTGAGTCTGACGCTTCAGGGTTTCGTTCTTCTTCAAAAAAAACATTTCATTAAAACAACAGAGTTTTGATGCCGCCATTGTTCGAGATCACCGCCGACGCAACGGCGTCTGAGCGAATCGTGTTTTCAGTTTCGCTTTTTAAGCACAACCCGTTCATCTCAGAGGGAGAGACCATCGGATGTCAGGAGAGACTGGAAACTCTAGTATTTACAAAATATGTTTGAAAGTATGGAACAACACAAGTGTGCAGAAAAAAACGACAGAACAGTCTGGAAATGTTTGAAAAGGTGTGAAAGAGCTGCGAGCGTACCGCTTTGAGAAACACGAAGCAATCCGGAAGAAACGGGTGAGGCACACAAAAGGGAACTGGAGGTGGATCCTGATTGGTTAGAGCTCCTCATAGTCTCCGCCCTCACTGTTCCCAGGTCCGTCTGCTCCCCCCAGAAATGCCTCGAGATCATCCACAGTTCCTGCTTTCTTGGTTCTGCTCGATTTCTTCTTCTTGTCTTTAACGTCTCCTGCTCCGGACTCGTCTTTTTTCTTCTGTTTGTGGCGTTTCTTGCTGCTTTTCTCGTCTTCCTGCAGAACAAACTCAGAGGATTTAGCACTGGAACCCTATAATCCAGGAGCTCCACCAGAGAGGGCGGTGCTCAGATATCATCCTCAAAGATGAACGAACAGACGAGGCTAGCAGTGCTTTTGAGAAATTCTCTGGAGAGTTCACTCACCTCTTTGCTTTTCTTTTTCTTCTTTTTCTTCTCCTTTGTTGAATGTCTGCTTTCAGTCTCTGACATAAACCAGGGAAAGAATCAGTTCATCTCATTCAAACACATTTATTTAAATGCATGTTTATATCATTTTATAAGTTTTTTTATGTTGTTTTTATGTAATATTTCTATTGTTTAATTGATACATCCTTTTTTACTTTTTTATATTGTATTTACTTAATGTTAGTGTGGTTTTTACAAGATATTAATGCCTTTTTTAGGATATTTTTATGTTGTATTTACTGGATATTTATGTATTTTTAAGTAATATTTACGTAATTTTTATGTGATATGTTTGTTGTTTCTACAAGATAAATACGTTGCTTGCTGTTATGATTAGTGGAAAGAAATGGGTTTTTACTTGTGATCACCGTTACCTTCCAGCTCCTCACTGCTCTCTTTACTCCTGGGTGTCGTCTCCTCGAAGCCCAAACCGAACAGATCAATGTCGCTGTTGAGGGTCTGGATTGAAGGCGCAATGGGTTTGGGGGGCTCAGGGAGACCAGCCAACACAAAACCATCATCAGACAAGTCGTCAAGAGCAGAAGATGCCCCCTACAGGAACCAAACAGAACTTATTTTCAATTCTTTTTCTTTAGGTTCAGGATAGGAATACGTCGAGACAAACAAATCTCCCTGAGCTGAACTCAAACAGTCGCTTCTTATTTCATGAATCGCTTGCTTCATTATCAAAACTTCATTCTCTACCTTCTTCATTTTTTCACTCTCGAAATCAGGGTCATCCATGATGAAGGAAAGCACATGTGGAGCATCTCGAGCCTCGGGGTCTGAATCTGACTCAGATCTTGCTCTGGTCTTCAGCCCAGCGCTGATTTTCAGGCTGTGAGAGGCTTCCTCTGGTTTTGACCTGGGTTGAACTGGTTTACTGGAGTTCACTGAAGATCTGAGGAAAGAAAGAGCCAATGTTGGCTTTATGCTTTAGCCGTCCAACGATAAGATCCTCTTCTGCCCCATCCGGTCATCATTACACCCGCAGCACCATCCATCATCATTCTTCTGTCTGTCCACCAAACCAGCCATCCATCCATCTCTCCATTGATAAGAGCATCCATCCATCCATCCATCCATCCATCCAGATCTACAGGAGATGTCTCAGTGCTTCTGCCTTACCCCTTAGAGTTCTTTGAGTTTGAGGCTCTGAGCTGAGGTTGAGGCTCTCCAGGTCGCTTCAGATCTTCCTCCTCTTCATCACTGGTGAGTGTGACGTTCATGCTCGGCACGGCAGCTTTATAAACGGCAGGCTGCTTCAGGGCTCTGTCATCAGGATCTAAATCATCCTGAAAGCCTGAGACCAGAGGATTTCCCCGACCTTCTCCATCGCTGCAGAGACCACACGTCAGTGAGATCCATCAGGTTTAAAAACAGAGCTTTACGAAGCATCGCGGCTCACCTGTCACTGTCCAGAACGGAAGCGGACGCTGGGGGTTTGATCTTTGCTTTCACCGCCGATGCAGCCGCAGCATCTTCCAGAAAGGTCCGGTCCATTCCCAGCTCCGGTACGAAATCATCCACATTCTGCTCCTTTGCAGAGGGTTTTGGAGACTCTGAAGAACAGAAGACACAAGTTTTCTCACCGTGTTCTGAACCGGTTCTTGGCCGCCATTTTTCACGAGGCACATTTCGTAATTGTGATCAGAATATACGATAAGCAGAAGAGATAAAAGAAGATCAAATATAAGCTAGCAACAAGCCACTCCATCTCTCAGGTGTTTACAGTTTATATATTTTTGTTAATTGTCTGTAAAACATATGATCACCTTAATTTATTTTTATTTAATAAACATTTGTATTATATAATAAAATGAAATACTTTTATTTATGGATTTATTTATCCGTTAACTTTTTTATGCATTTATTAATTTTTGGTCCTCCACACACCGCGCAGTGCCGTCTTTCTGTCTGACTTTATTGTTGTGATTTCGTCTGCGATTGTCACCTGGTTTGTCTGGTGAAGCCTCGAGAGCGGACGACCCAAACAGACGAGAGATGAAGCCTCGCTTTTGAGCAGCAGCAGGAGCAGCAAGAGGAGGAGGAACAGGAGCAGCGCTTTGGACAGAAGCAGACGGCTCTAGGGGAGCGTGCGGAGCCGAGATCTGCGCAGGAGGGTGGGGTATTGATGGAGGGGGCAATGGAGGGGTGGTCTGTGATGGGATGGGGGCTTGAGGGGTGCTGGGGCTGGAGTTACTGGGAGAAGCAGCACCAGGAAGAATCACAGGTGACTGGGAGCCTGAAGAAGGGCTTTGGCCATTGGAGGGCGCCGGAGAGCCGTATGCTTTACGTGCCTCCATCATGTCCAGAAATCTGTGAAACAAAGAAGACTAACATTTAAATATCGGAAACTTCAGAAATAAACAAATGATGATAAAATAAATAAAATACATTTCAGTGCATTAATTAAAACACAAAGATGTGGAAGTTTACAATAAAATATTACAATAAAAAAGTAAAAAAAAAAAAGAAATATTTCATATCCAATACAATATAAAGGAATAATGTAAATAAATTTGTCATATAAAAACAGCAACAGAATAGAATATTTTTAAAAAACTAAACCTAAATGCATGTTTATGGTTATTTAAAAATTCTATTTGAATATGCAAATATTATGTTTTTTAAAGATTACATTCAAATTTGATTAATAAGTAGATATTGCTAAACTATGTTATGCTTAAACATCTGATCAATAATATTAGGGACTAGTTTGCTGTGTTAAAATGTAGAAATGTAAAAACAATAACAAAGTAAAGCAAATTCAGGCTAGAAATAATTTGAATAACCCTTTAAATTCATAAAGCCACTAATTTAAATCCCATTGCCACTGAGAGCATATGCAAATGAGGCTGGTGTCACATGATCTCACATGTCATAGTTCTGGTCCTCTGTCTCCTGCTGAACACTGAGCTCCTCCAGCGTGGCGTCGATGTCCAGCTGATTCGTCTCCAGCTGCCGTAAGAGAGTTTCCCTCTGCAAACGCAAACGCAGCGTCGTTTTAATCAAACCAGCGGCTCCTGCAGAATGAAGAGGAGCGCTGCAAACGGAACGTGCTACATGCAAAAACCCAAACTGATTAGGAAGGGAACGATCGATTCAGAGGGAATCTAGAAGTGCCCTTTACACTGGGCCTGAAACAGATATCGAGACGAGGAAAACAGATCCAGAAAGCGCTGAAAGTTTCATGAGTTTGCAAGCTGTGCTCATCAGAGTGCAGCGGAGCTCGAGGCCTTCATTCACAGATTATTTAACCGATTTGAAAATAAAACATGGCTAAACATCGTTGGGTCGATTAAATTCCTTAAATGAAACACAGCAGTCCCTCATTTTAGTAAAAGCTGTTCATTTTTTTGGAAAGTGTTTTTTTGCTGAACAAAGGCACTTTACAAACATTTATTTAAAGCACACAATTAGTAAAATAAAGATAATGAAACATCAGGGAAAACATCAAATAGATCAGAACCACCTAAAGTTGATGCATAACCGTCTAAAGCAGGAGCTTCATCTGACCTGCAGCTGCAGGAAAGGGATGTTGAAGAAGCGATGGAGGTATTTGAGACCAAAGCCGTTCTTCATGGATGACTCGGCGTAATGGATGTAGGAGGATCCCGGGGGTCTGAGATCAGAAAGGATCGTAAATACGTTTTCGAAATACAGCAATGCTCTGAAAAGCTTTAAAAAAAAAAAAAAAAAAGCACAAACGAATTAGTTCTTCTGTTTCTCCTGAGCATGTATGGAGCTAGAGATCTGCCAAAACCATTTGAATTGTCAACCATTTCTATTTCATAAAACTGATCAAAACTTTCATTTAACTCTACATGAAAACAATAAAATAAACAAGAGGCTGACTAACCAAGAGGAAACGGATTCTCTGTTGTAACAAACTCCAGATGCTTTAACAAATGCTTCAGACTCTAGGAACCCGAACCTAAAATATCTGTACAATAAGGTTACGAACCAATAACTTCTGACTGATGCGGGGTGATGGCATAAAAGTTTCATCGGCCTACTTTCTGCAAGATCTGAATTTCACAACCTCAATTCTGAGGGTTTTGCAAATAGTATTAATATCTACGATGAAACTAAATAACGTTGAGGCAGTTTTGTTAAAAACTGATGCGCTAGCGTGTCACTGTGACTCATGGGGTGACGCGCTTCCTCTGTGCAGACTGCTTAGAACCGCTTCTGTTCATTACAATCCCGTCTCTCGAGTCTTCAATATTAAAGGGGTATGTAATATTTTGGAAACAACGGTTAAATAGAAAAAAATTCAATGTGATGCTCTGAATTTGTTCATCAATTTGTAAAGTTTAAAAATAAGAAATTCAACAAAATTCTAATTGTTTTGGCAAATCTCTAGCTCCATAATTATGCCGATTGTATTTTTAGAATTCAACTCTTTTCACAAATTGACCAAAAACAACTCAACGCTTTAACTTTTGGCTCCAACATTAGTGTACAACTATGATCTGAGAAGATCAATGCGAAACTTCAGCATAGTGCTCTCTAGTGGTGCGGAGGAACTCAAGTTTGATTTTCTATGGCAGTCGTCTCCAAGTCACGAGCAAGTCACCAGTTCCCCACAGCTCCCCGGACGCCGCAGCTCCAGGTGTGTTTGTTCACCGCTGTGTGTGTGCACTTAGATGGGTTAAATGCAGAGCACAAATTCCGTGTATGGCTCACTCCATACTTGGTCCTAATGTCACTTTCGCTTCACTTCACCTCCACTGTTCATTATTTCAGTTCTACTCTGGAAAGCATTTAGAGCTTCCATTCAAATCCAGCCTTTAATGTAAGCGGTGGCATGAAATCCGGAAGCATCACCTGTTCAGACTGTTGATGAAGTCTCTGATGTCATCGGGGAGGATGACCCTGTGCTCGCCCATGTCCCGCTGGTTACCAAGCACGCACACCGGGATGTGTGTCGGTACTTTCGGTAACTCCCTCAGGATGTAGTTGAACGTCCTGAAATGCAAAATTTTTCTTTTTAACATTTTCTATTTTCACAGTTTGGTGAGTGAAAAGCTGCCGGACAGCGGAGCTCTAGGAACAAGGCGTCGACCTGACGTTAGATAGGAAACCTTCTTGTGTAATGAAACTCAAAAGAGTTTGAAATTGAGAGAAACGCTCAGAGGTGAGTCCTGAAGGCTAGTCCTATCGGTGTCCAGATTTGCAAACAAAGCGCACCCGCAACGGTGTGCAGGGGTCAGAAAGTAAAGATCCGCTGGCACACGGCAAAGCGGATCCAGAGGAGAGAGACTCGAGAGACGGAGCTCTGCTGGGATCTGGTTTCACTGCTGTTTTTGTTCCTCCCGAGACCCGATGCAACCCAACGCCGAGTTCTGGCACCTGATCCTGGCCACGGATAGCTCTCAGAGCAGAGAAAAGAGGAGTGGTGGAGAAACTGACGGATGAACTCTTTCCACTGCGAGCCAAATCAAGTTCAGAGCTGTTTGTTATTAGTTCACTCTGAATTAACATGCAACTGCAAAGACTCTCTAATCCTGCAGGATTCAAAGATATTGTGACCCATTACGGTCTTCTCTGAGAATTGTTTCTGTTTATTCTTGCAGGAAGTACTTCCTGTTTTCTGTTCTGACCACGCCCACACTGCTCACAAGCAACTTTGTGTTGTTCCCGCATCATCTCCTCTGGAATACCAATATCTCATGTGCTTTCATTTTCTGTCCTACCCCCTAAAGCTGAGTTCAGATGACTTTAGTCACCGAAAGCTTTTTAGAAATAGCCAGGAATCGCACTCACAGCTATTTTCCATGTTTTGTGCCAATGCTTGATATCTTTTAGTACAACCGTTTCAGAAACGAAGCAGACAAAACGTTCCCAGTCTGGATTAATCGAGTTATCTCTGTTTAGCATCATGTTGAGGGAACAAGTGGATGTAGGAGGTCACGAATCGGCTTATGGGTAATGTAGTCCGGCTGCAGGTGTGTGTTGTTTCTGTTCATTGTGTGGCGTTTGTAGAGGGCAGGAGATGAGAGCGGTTTCTCACCACTGTTTGGTGATGTCGAACATCAGGATCACACCGTTACAGTTCTTATAAACATCCAGGAACTCTGCGTCAAGAGCCATCTCGGTTTCCGACTGCTGGATAGAAAACAATTCACATCTTCTTTACAAAACAGACATTCAGTAAAAGAAACATCACACAGATCTCTTTCGTATTTTAAATAATTGTTTAAAGTAGCTTTGTAGCATTCAGCACAGTAAAAGTCTCTACATTAGAACTTAAAAGAAAACAAACACTTGAAGAACTAATCGGAGGGAGTGGTGAATACCTCCTGAGGTTCGTTTTCCAGTTTCAGGTTCTCTCCGCGTCTCTTCCCTCTTCCTGCAGGAGAAACACAGGAATCAATATTAACCCGTAGTTACTGAAACAAAAATAAATAAACGTTTTCTCAGCTTCAGGTTGAGATTCCTGCAGAAATCACCTTCTATGTCGAGCTTTACCAGCAGTGATGCAGAGGTTCATCGTTTGTGGGGTTTTAAGCTTCACTGTCTGATAACTCATACCGAAAAGGTTTATTCAAAAAATAAATGTGAAAATTTTATTGTTAAAGTTTTAAATGTTCATAAACTCATCCATGATACTGGATATCTGGCAACCTGTCTCTCTCTCCCACTCTCTTCAAAGTTCTATGATCTCACTAGCCAATCAGAGCAAACCACTGTTAAGCCCCGCCCTCATAGGAGTTTTAAAATGAAAATTAAATGAAAACTTTGAAAGCGCACAAGAAAACATCTTCACAAGAAAACAGTTCAATTTTTTTTGCCCGAGTTTAATTCCACAGAGTACTGCAGAGAGAGAAATGTGGAGGACACACAGAGAGGTGCAATGCTAGAAAAGCACAGGCTACTGATGCAGCATCTACTCAAGCACAGCCTCACTGCGAGGAAGAGAGGAAGAGCTCAGAGCACACGCAGAGATGGTTTCACGACTAGTTCTCACCTAAACCTTCAGCTGGAGGAAGCTTTTGCCCTTTAGGTATTCACAGACCACACAAAAAAATAAATAATAAAAGCATCATCACTTTTCATAAAACAGATAAAAACGATCAAATACAATGCTGCAAGTTCTTCCAAGAAGCCAGAGTTTGTTTGCTCATCATTACGTGATTGCTTGTAAGATTTGAAGAATATCTTTACTGCAAAGGGAACCAGAGGACACTGACTTCCACATTGACACAAACAGCTTCCGATAATCTTCACACGTCTTCCATAGAAAAAATAAGTGTTTACCTTTGTCCACCACGTCCCAGACTTCAACCTTCACCACATCATCTGTTGCTGCGGAGCACAAATAAAAGTACTGTTAGCATCTTGCTAATGCCCTACATAGTCATCCTAGCTACATGCTAATGACGCAGTTTGTGTTACTTTCATGCTAATGGAATATGGTTTCATGCTAAAAATAATGATTTCATACTAGCTACATGCTAATGATCTGTTTCTTGTTAGCGACATGCTACACATTACATGTGATTTTATGCTAATGGCTTTGGGTTTAGGTTATCTACATGCTAATAAGATGGTTTCATTCTAGCGACATGTTTTTAATGGCATGTAACTCATGTTAGCATAATGCTGTTAATCAGGCTTTTAATAAAGACATGAAAATCAATGCTAAAGCATTATGCTAAAACCAATTAATTCCATTGCCAAGCTAGTTACAATTTAACTCATATTAGCATCATGCTAAATAATGTTGTAGATGTTGAAATGCAACATTTTCTTCGCAACTAATTAACATTCATGTTCCAGTAGCAGGAAGCCCAAAGGTTCAGCATAGCTCTTGAGACCACAACAAACATTCCAAACAATAGAATGGGATCTCTTGAACAGAAACCCTGAAACTCCAGTGAACAGTGACCCAATGGTTGAATTATTTTAGATGGACCTGAGGCTGAGAGGGAAGATGATGAACATCTGTACAAGAATCCGTACTTTTGTAGTTCCAGTGAATGCTGGTGACCTGGATCTCCTGTGTCGGGATGTACTCCTCCAGAAACTTCTTCCCCTGCAGACGATGCCAAAGAGCACTTTTCCCAGTGTTTCTGTCACCACGGATCACTATTTTCACTGGGAGAAACAGACGAGCATGATTGGATGCCAATCTGACATTGATCATCTCACTCTAAAGATCACCCAGAAGTGATGAGTCTTCATCTTTTTTAATTTTTTTGATCATTTTTAGGAATCAAACAATTCAATTACTTATTTCAGCTCTAAATTGTATAAAGAAAATTTCTAACGTTGAGTTTTAAAAAGATACTAATAACTAGGGTTGGTGGAGTAGGTTTTGAGTAATGTAAACGTTTTGTGTTTGGGTTCAACTCAGTCATGTGACTGTGACTAAAGAAGGAAGCACCAAAAGTCGTTTTCAAGGGACAGAAAGACTCCTTTCACAGCCCGGGCATCTTGAGATATCCGAGCGTCTATAAAAAGCGAGGAGACTGGAAAAATAGGCCAGTAGGTGGGTGATTGTGTTTCCTTCATGTATTTTTGATCACCGCAGAGAAGAGGAAACATATTGAGATCAATGAGGAACCGGCAAAACACACCGACACGAGCCCATCGCTTCAGCAGCCGCACCGCTAGCTGTGTTCCTTCATTCTGCTCACAGTTGAAACCGAGAGTTTCAATCTCTGAGAGCTTTCCATCCTTCCCCGAAACATTGACTGGGGGAGCACAAACTTTTGCTACCATTTTCTTGAGTTGGAGAGCAGTGCTAGAAAACACCAGGTGAAACCAAAAGGAATCCAGTTACAAATACCGGACTAAGAAAGAAATGAAGAGTTCTTGGAGATTATCTGGCTTTAGATGTTTTCCCAAGTCAATTTCCCACAATTCACCTTTGATTTAACCCTGAGTAATCCTAAACCCGGGAAAACGGAATCCTGGGTTATCTTTATCACATTTCACACTGCTTAAACTAAACCCGGGGTTAACTTTCACACTCCATTTTGCTAAACGTTACAGAAATAATGTTCTTATTTGCATATTCGCACTAAACTTGTTTGAACGTACAGCAGGCTACACGCCACTTCCAGTTACGTGTTTACAAAAAAATGCTGCAGCAAAGGTCAGCTTCAAATGACACCAAATACAAACATTTATGCATTTAGTTAATGCTTTGAAAGACCAGATTACGAAGCAAACACTTATGTACAAGATGTCATTTCCTGTTTGTGACCTTACGTAATCCTTGCCGGTTTCTGATTGGCTGTCTGTTGCCAAGTGTTTAGCAGCAACACTAGAGTTTCACACTGAACAAACGACACCGCAAGTGTAACCCTGGTCCAAAGCACAGGTATTAGAACCCCACGGCGCGAACACCACTTTCTGATTCCAGATGTGATATGGGTCTTTAGCCGGGGTTAAAATCGGTGTTTAGAACACAGATAACCCGGGGTTAAGCGCAGAGTGACTCTACCAAGGCATTTATCTAGTTAATTTGGAAAAGACGGCATCAGAAAACAGATTCAGATGTCGACAGAAGATTTAAAAGACAATATTAAGTTCCTCTTTCTCGACAAGAGGCTGCCATTTCCAATCTGTGCAGAACATAAACAAAGCTTAGAAGAGGAGGACCATTAATGATGGGTACGAATAGCCCACATTGTAACCCATCCGCCACCCCCACCTCCCAGTCGCTGCTGGGGGGCATCCTCCTAAACCTTGGATAAAACACGGATTAGTTGATATGTGTATCCCAAAATGAAATAAACATTCCGATCCCTAGAATCACCAGAAACTTTATTTGATCAAGCCGGGTGAAACTAGAAGCTCTTACTGTTATACTGCACGCCCTTAGCGAAGCGCCTCTGGAGACTCTGGTTCATAGATTGCAGCCCGGCGGGAATATTTCTATCCCTGAGCTGAACGGCTTCTGAGCCCACCAGCTTCTTCAGAGCAGTAAACATCTTGATCCGAGGCTCTTCAGTCCTTATATTTAGCTTCAACAGCGGAATCACTCGAGGCAAGAGAGCGAAGGCATTTCTCAACTCCGCATATTATCCCTGATGGTCTGGGGCAGAAACCAGGAGTCCATCTTCAGCGACTGAGCTCTAGAAGGTCTCACGGTAATCCACGTGTTTTCTCGAATCCGTCATTTTCATCGTGAAGCAAACATCTATCCATTCTAGAAGAAAACAGAAAACAACCAGCACACATTAGATGTTTATCTGACGTTGTGTTTGTATTTTCTCTGTCTGTACACTGTGTCGTTTAAAAGATGGGAGGGTGCTCCTAGATGTTTGTTTGTGCTCCTCCTGATAAGGAACCCAAGAGCTCAGGAGTGACCTGGTTCTTCTGAAAAAGCTGCACCTCTCGCGTGAACGTGTGAATTCAGTCCCAGTGAAAGAGTCCATTGACGGCTGTGTGTGTTTAGTGACAATTGTTTGCTCCTGGTGTGTTTGAGCATGCGTTGCCAGATTGGAAACAATCCTACCTTCAATTTTGAACGCATTATTGCATTTATTTAATTGTTTTTTTTTTTTTGTTTTGCATGTTGCCAGTGGAACGGGATTAATGACACGCTAATTATTCATGATTAAAGTGTCTATGTATGATGCACACAAATTTAACTCAAGTGATTTTTTAATAAATACACAATACGTTAACATTTTTTAAAAGGTAGAAAGCTTTGATTTATAGTCGTTATAGTGTTTATGTTTTTGCGACATTATTTTTATTGGTGATGAATCAAACCTTAAAAATAACATAGAAATATTATATACATTGGAGAAATGTGAGCAAGCTTTTAAAAATGATAAAACGTTGTAAATAAATACAAACAATGAAGACTATGAAAGACAGATTTTAAATCTAACAAATATTTATTTATTTACAGCTCATAACCGCCAAACATTGTGTCTTTCATCGGGCGATCATCAGCCGCAGCTAAGCGACGTGTCAGTTTCAACGCAACAGCGTCGTTCAAGAGCAACTTTCTACAAAACACGGCCGTTTGATTTTAAACTGGCGTCTTACCCGCCTGACGCTCTTCTCTTGCGCTGTTTCGATCACAGTTTACACTCATTTAAAGCCTTTTCTAAGGCGTTATCCGGAGCGGCAGAGAAACATTTCCTTAGCATCCTTCCCTCTCATCCCTCGGAGTCTGTCAGCTGTGGAATGCCGAGGATCGAGAGGCGGGGGAGCGCTTGTACATCAGCGCCCCTAGCGGATGGATGATGAACGTACAGCCTCGCTGCGGCGCAGCGCTACACCCAGCGGTGGATCCCGTCACTGCAGATGAATTCATATTATTGTTTGTGTTACGTAACTATTTTAATATTTGATTTCATCCTAATTTACTTTATTTGATATGACTTTATGTACCTACACCACCCTACCGAAGCACTTGTATTATTTTTTCGTGTTACTAGTAAATCCATTACGTTTTAATTTATTTCATTTTATTATTTGGTATAATTTTCAAAAGTAAATTTATTTTCAACGTAATAAAATATGGAAACTTACGCATAAATTAATAAATGAACTGAAAGGTAAATTGATGAATAAAAGTATGGTCAAGTTTACTTTAATGTGTTAAGTTTCTTATTGTTTTTGTTACAATAAAATTCCAATAAAAAAATGATCATATTTTATTATTTTCTCTTTTGCCCTTGTATTTAAATGTACAGTGCTATACCAATATTTTATGCAGGTGAAATAAAAAGAATGCTTTAAAAATGCATGGAATGTTAATAGTTTATTATGTTGTTTTAATTTATATTTGATGTGAGCAGCCTTTGAAAAACAGCAGCAATTCCTCATAGTTTCTGAAAGAACTCGGCCAGAAACGGTCCTCAAAACATCTTGGAGATTTAACCTCGGATCTTATGGCTCTCTCACAACCGTCTGCCTCTTCAGACACACTCAATGATGCAGAGTTCAGGTGCTTCTGGTTGTCTTTGGCTGTATGTTTAGGCCCATTGTCCTGCTGCAGAATACATTTGGTGCCAATCAAATGTCTACCTGACGGGTTTGCATGATAGATAATTATCTGTATTATCTGAGAGCACCATTAATTTTTATATCTGATTTATTTTCCCCCGTTCATATTAAATTTGAAAAATAAACAATAAAAAATATTTATATTTCTGGGATTCTTTATTTACATTTGTTTCACACCTAGTCTAAAACTTCTAATTATATAATTATGTAATTATATTTAATACGTATATATTAGAAGCGATATAACATTGTGTAATAATTAGATATGCTTAATATAATATTTGCGTCGTGCATCTCTGCAGTTGAATAGATGCAAGTTGTATTTTCTTGAGAGAATTGTGGAAAACCTCCGAACCCCCTCCGAGCCCCGTGCACGCTCACATGATGACGTAATCCCGTGAAAGAGCACGCGCTTCTCTCAACAATGTCGAGCATCAAAACACAGCAGCAGCATCCGTCCGTCAGAACCCGCATGAAACCGCGCAAATGAGAGCCAGAACCTCGGTAAGGCGAGCTCGAGCCCTCACCGGATGCTTAACATGCTGTTTTTATTAAGTACAGGGCATCACTTCATCCCTTTATTGCGTGTAAAAGAGGCGTGACGCTGGAGATCGCACGCAAGAAGCACCGAAAGAAAGATGTTGCGTTTGCTTAGCAACAGAGGGAAAGATGGTTTGAGCGACTGTCAGCTGACTGATCTGAACATTGATGCATGCTCGATACTTCTTTTAGATTAAAAGGGTTTTTAGAAGCGAGTCGAAGCTTCTGCGGGTTCGGGAGCGTTTGAAACACTTTTGGTTTGTGTGCTGAATAGAAATAGACACTGGAGACTGCAGAAACAAAACTGAAAGAGAAACAAAGAGATCCGCCGCGTGCACGAGCCCGTCAATCACTGCTCAAGCCTTGGGTTTGATCTCAATTATTTAATTAGGCTCATTTAAAAGAGAGCTTTACAAATTCCCTAAATGTACTCCCCAAATCAAAGGCAATAACTTGTTTTAATTGATTTTTTTATTAACTTGATTTTCAAAACGTACATCATGATAAACACATGACTCATGAGTTTCAAAAAAAAAGAGAACAACCAATTAACAACCAAATTTACACCATGTGCCACTTAATTTATTTACAAATTAAGCTTTATTGCATCATTTTTAGATTTTACTGTAAAATTTTCTTTTCATAAAGTGACAGTTTGTTACGCAAACTGATTATTTTGTTTTTTTTTTAACATAAGCATGCAATAGAAACAGTTTTATTTTAAAAGTCTTTTAAAAGGTATGTACTGTAACACCTTTTCTCTGATTTTCACTGTAAATGTTTGTAGTGTACTGTAAAACAACTTTATGTTCTTGATCCCAGTAAACAGGTTTATAACAATTGTGTACATTTAAAAGTCGTTTGCTGTAAAAGATTAAATGTTTAAAAATTAATGTAAACAATTCTTACATGAGTTTTGAAACAAATTACTGTAAACCAGTTCATAACGAGAGTGCCTTTAAAAGATATTTACTGTAAAAGAGTTAAACAACTTTATATTCTTCGAAGAATGATGATTCTTACATTAGCGCACCGTAAAACAATTAAAGAGAACACATTAAATGAGAAATAGTGCCAAACCTTTTGAAAAAGTTCTCCATCCAACAATGATTCCACAATTATTCCACAAAATTTTCAAGATATGACGAATGAACTCAGCTACACAAGTAGAAAGAAATCACCCGAAGCGAAGAGTTTAATGCCAAATAAAGCCTCACAGATTGAGATCCATCAGCGAGAGAAACCAACTGCTGCATTGCTAAAGTTCCATCTGTATGAAGGAGGTGTTCATTCCTAATCTCCTGTTCTCTAGCTACAGACGGTATAGGGGTGAAGATGGCCGCTCAAGAACCCTCTCCCCCCTCCTCCATTGAGAACAACAAACCTGGCTTCCCCAAGAAGATTCTGGCTGATAAACACGAGGACAAGCATTTATGCAACTGCTGTCAGAACATTCTCCGACGGCCATTTCAAGCGCAGTGCGGCCATCGCTTCTGCTCATACTGCTTCAACCGCGCTGTTGGGTAAAGCTCCAGAGCACTGCATCAAGCATCACGGGGAAATTTCTTGAACCCACTTCACTTTTCAGAACTTGTTTCATGCCAAACTTGTCTTTATGAGTAAGATGTGCAATAATAAACCATTCCTTTTCCAGATCTGGGCCACAGAAATGTAGTGCGTGTATCAAGGAGGAGATCTTTGAAGAGCCCACATCGATCCTCAAACAAGGCTGCGTAAGAACAGATGAATATTACAAAAAGATCATCGTAGCCCAGAGAGCTGTGTTTAAATTCCCTTCCGTGCAGGCGTTTCCTGACAACGCTGCCAGAAGAGAAGTCGAAAACCTTCCAGCCGCCTGCTTCAATGAGGGCTGCTCCTGGAAAGGGACCATCAAAGATTACGAGGTTGTGTTTCTTGTTTTTCAAAGAACTATTGCTGATGTTAAAAGGTGCAGGAAAAAAGTTAGCACTTCCAGTTTCCATGACAATCACCCGGCAAACTGTCGTTGTTGTCTGTGTGTGTTTGTGTAAGACCCTGTTTTGTGAAAAGAAATGTTATTTTAAGAAGAACTGGTATCTATTCAAACTCAATCTCTTCATCGTTTAACTTCAGCGCAGTGAAAACTGATGGAGAAGCTGCAGGAGTTCAACTTTCATAGCCATTAATTGTCAAACTGTGTTTTTAAATCCTAACTTGAACACTGCACACCATTGCACACATTGGACCAATCAGAGCAGAGTAAAGGAATGTGAATATTTGCTTCTTCCAGCTGAGCCACGAGGGGAAGTGTGAGTTCATGATCCTGCCGTGTCCCCTGTGCAAAGAGCTAATTCGATTTAACGAACAGGAGCGTCATAACGAACGCGAGTGTCCGGAGAGAACACTCAACTGCAAGTACTGCAAAGAGCCGTTTCACTTCAAGAACATCAAGGTATTATCTGACAACGGTGCGAGGGCCGCCGAAGAGCTTTAGAACAAGACCCACACTTCACTCGGCAATATTGTGTTTACACAGGCCCATGACGAGATCTGTCCCAAATATCCCATGATCTGTGAAGGGTGTGCCAAGAAGAAAATCCCCAGAGAGAAGGTGCGTGAATGCCCTCCCCAACACCCACGCCCAAGCTCTAGAAAGGGTTAAAAATTTACCATGGACTTATCACGGCCCTTGAAAATAAATGGGAAAAATATCTTCAAGAAAAAACATCATCATGAAATGGGGGTTTGTTTATATCAATCATAATAATAACTGACGGCTCCCTAGCAACAACACTGTTTACCTTAGCAACCAAAATTTCGGAAATCTGTCTCAGCTTTGGTGTATGATAGAAATATGGGGGTTGGTTTATGTTACTCACAGCGACATAGGGAATATTATATTATGTCACTGACTCCCCCTTAACAACCACACTTTTTACCTCAGCAACCAAATTACCATATCTCAGGTTTGCTGGGTTGGTTCATATTGGTTACTCATATTGGTATTGGGAACATCATATTATATCGCAGACTCCTCCATAGCAGCCAGAGTGTTTACCATAGCAACCAATTTGTCAGCTTAGAAAATTAACAAAGACACAATTGTTGCTTTATTTTCTTCATATTGACATGGGGAACTGACCCTTCCATAGCAACCAGGCAGTTTACCATCTCAAATTTAGAAAATCATAAAGGGGTTAGTTTATTCTACTCTGGGAACATAATGTCATCCATAGCAACTAAACTTTTTACCCTAGCAACCATATAGGCAGATCCATATCGCAGCTTCAGAAAATGCTAATAACGTAGGACTTGAAATAGATCACTCATAGTGAGGAAGGAACCTTTAACCACATCATTGATTTCTCCCTAGCAACCAGATTGTTTACCCTAGCAACCAATTTTCTTAAAGCTCTAGCTCACCTCAGGAAGAGGCACATTGTTAAAAATAGTTTTAAACGGCAATTTTACAAGGCAACATCAAACATTGTGTGGAATATTAGTTCCATTTGATTTCTCTTTATTTATTTTAGTACATCGACCACATCAAGTTCTGCAGCAAGTTCAGAACCCCGTGCAGATATCAAGTGGTCGGCTGTGACATGTCTGTAAGTAGAGCTACGAACACTTTTAGCTTCCATCTATGGATGCTCCCTATTCCTGAGTGCTCCTGTTCTGTTCCATGTGCCTCTTCTACTTTGAAACACCAATCATCTCCTGGAATGAGATGAATAAGTATCTTCAGATCTGGTTCTATCCAACACACCGACAGAATCAACTTCTGAACACTCCCAACTTCACCCACCTCCTCTCACACACATGCACTCAGACCATCAGGAACCCTCCTGAACGAATCCAATTCTCTTTCCTCTGAGGTCGAGAAGGAGAAGATCCATGATCACGAGCGCGCCTGTGCCCACGAGCACCTCAACCTGCTACTGCACTACATCATGGGCATGAAGGTCAGTCTGGAGGGCATTCAACCACAGAGCCTGGAGCATGCCGGACACAAAGCCCACGAGCTTCACCAGGCACTTCGAGACCTTGAAGTTCGAGTTTGCCAACTAAGCACCATCCCATGCCCGACCGGAGCTCCCGTGCAGGGGGTGTCAGCTTCATCATCTTCAGCTTTGGCTCCATCCTGCCCATCAGCTCTGCCAACATCGTTCATACCTCTGCCCAGCTCGGTTGGCGCCGCCCTGGAGCTTCAGCTTCACAGCGAGAAAACCAAAGTGGCAGACCTTGGGCGGCGCTGCCAGGAGCTGGAGGGGAAGGCTGGGTCGTTTGAAGAGGTGGTCTGCGGGCTGAATCGAGAGGTGGAACGTTTCTCCACCACCATGGAGGCCAGTAATCGCCAGCATAGACTCGACCAGGACAAGATAGAGGCTCTCAGCAACAAGGTGGGTTGCCAGATATTCACGATTTCAGGTTTATCCAAAGCGAATATCTGCTAAATGGGGCAAGGAAAGTCCATATGGATGGATATATGTGCCATTTTTACAGATGGTTGAGCGTTTCAGTAGATCGTTGGATGGATGGAATGGGTCGGTTGATGAATGGATAGATGATGGGTGATCAGTGGATGGATTGATGGTTGAATATTGATCCAGACATTTAGACTGATGTTCTACCAGCTCTCACCTGTGCTCCTCTCCAGGTCCGTCAGCTGGAGCGCCAGGTGGGTGTCAAAGACCTGACGGTGGCAGAGATGGAGGGGAGACTGAGAGAGATGACTGCCACCACGTTTGATGGGGTCTTCATCTGGAGAATAGCAGAATTCACCAAAAAGAGACAAGACGCCGTTGCTGGGAGAGCACCTGCCATGTTCTCACCAGGTGAAACACCCAGCAGCACAGACACGGTGAAGGAGATATGTGTTCAAGAAACATTTCTGAGGTTTCAGGGACATCTCACATTTCTGGGGTTTGATAAAAAGGTGCTTTGATCTTTGCAGAACAACCGGTTTGTGTGCTTTGCAGCAGGTTTTCTCATGAGTTGGGAATCAAAACTCATTTTTACACCAGTTTCTAAAACGACCTAAAAAATGCCACGTTTTTCATGAATTTTATCCAGAATCCTGCAGCTCTAACGGCTTTTCCTTTCCAGCATTTTACACAAGCAAATACGGCTACAAGATGTGCCTGCGGATTTACCTGAATGGAGACGGGACGGGGCGTGGCACGCACCTCTCACTGTTTTTCGTGGTCATGAGAGGGACGAGTGATGCGCTGCTCAAATGGCCTTTCAACCAGAAGGTACTCAACGTCTCTGTTTACTTTTCATGAAAAACATGAATCCCATAATATCAGAGCTGCACCCAGAAAGTCCCCAGCTAGCAGGAGGTTCACTGCCTGTGGTCCGAGGCTCCTTTTGGGTAATAAACTTTCAGCTGGCAACAATTTCAGCCACTGCTCCGATAATAAGCTCCAGGATAATGAGCGTGAAAAAGCAAAGAAAGTTAAAAGTGGATCAAACTCTCTGTTCTAGAGCTCCAACGTGCGTTCAGGTCTAAGTCTCTCTCTCTTCAACGGTCACATCGGGCGCAGCGGCCTTCCTGTTTGTATCCACTAGGTGTCGCGCTTACCTTTGTTTTGTCCACTAAATATAATAAGTTATTGTTTTTATACAGCACGTTAGCACTTGGCAATTGTCATATTTTGCCACTAAAACAATTTCATTGGGAAGCATTACATAAGTAGGAGTCGCTCCGTTAACGAGTTACCATGGCAACGGTCGCGACACCCTACAAATATGGCGGTTCTATAAAATGGACCAAAATGAAATAGTAAAACTTTGAATTATTTTTATAACGATATCTTATGTTATGTACCTCCAGGTGACACTGATGCTGCTGGACCAGAGTAACAGAGAGCACATCATCGACGCCTTTCGTCCTGACATCACTTCCTCTTCCTTCCAGCGTCCAATCAGTGAGATGAACATCGCCAGCGGCTGCCCGCTCTTCTGCCCGCTCGCTAAGCTGGATGCAAAAAACACCTACATCCGCGATGACACCATCTTCATCAAGGCCATTGTCGACCTCACCGGCCTCTAGCTTTCGCTGTGCTTCATTCTGATTGGCTGCTTAACATTTAAAGGCGGCAGGGCTTCAAATTAAAACATAGCAAAACTGAAAAAACACTAAGACCCAGTAAACTGCTCTGAGTTCATAGTGACCCCCCTCCCCTCCCAAATAGAGAAACAATGAACATGAAACATTTTTTGTTTCTAAATCCTAAATCTAAATCCTGTTCACTCTGGTAAACCTGCAGATGTTCTCACTACTTGCAGTGAGAATGTGCGTTCCACAATCATCGATCCCATGATTGCGTTTGAGGATAAATCACACTACTCACACCTCTACTACCTAGGAGATAACGATATTCCCCTACTACTCCCACCTCTCATCTACGGGGGTTAAGTCTTTGTTTCTACCCAGAGGAGCTGAAAAGTAAAATAAAAGTCATCATTTACTCCCAAGAACTCACAGACGATGCAGTGGACAACTTCCTGTTGATGGAGGAGGTGGAGTCAGCAGTAGCTCAGGATCATTTAAAGGTAATTTCGAACTTAGCTGCTTTGTGTAAACGGTGTTTAAAAATATCATAGAGAAATATAACTTTAGAATGTGACAGTGTCCCCTTTTGTTGGATTTTTCTGAAAACTTTTAAACTTTTGGATGAACACACTATGGGATAGATGTAGTTTCTGAAAATACTTCTCTATGATTAGCAGCGTTACATATTGTCAAATGAAAGATGTTTCTAATAAAATAACCATATTAGAGTGTTAAAAGCTGCTGTGCACTTTCTGCAGATTTTTGCTATTCGAGGGTTTTAATAGTCGTGCAGTACGTGCTGGTGATGACGTGATGGTGATGATGGTGGATTTGATTTTATTAGTGCTTGGATAAATCTGTGGAAGATAGTTTGAAGTTAAAAGGTAAAAACTGAAAAATCATTCCAATCTTGCCATACCTAGCTGTGTTTTTTTATCGTCTTCAACTTAGTACAAGGATTTTCTATGTATTTCTACATATTTTTTATGTAAATATGACTAGTTTCTACAATGAGAAAAATGGCCTCCTCAGAATTTCAGTCTTTAATATGACTATTGTTGTCAGACAGGTGCTGAAATTTTTATTTCAGCACATTTTCTACTTTTAATCTGGTCGGACCTTTCATTGAAATCAAACACCAGCACAGTTTTATTTCGCCTCTGGTCAATTTCTGGAAATTTAGAGCCTGTTTTCTAGGGATTGATTGTCTAGACAGTTGCTAGGAAAGCATGCATTCCCTAAAGGGTCAGTAGAGGATGGAGCTGGCAGCGAAAAGGGTTCGAACCCCAGTGAAAACAAGAACAGTTGTGTCCATTCCTAGAAAAGCTACTGCAGAAAACATACATAATCTGAACAGTCTGAAATGTAAATAAAACCACAGAACATGATAGACATTTAACCTAAAACACCAAAAAGGGACTATGGTTAAGATAAAAGCATTGGTAAAGACTATGGTTAAGTTATTTTAGAATTGTATTAGTAAAGACAGCAAAGATTTGACCAAATGTACAAATCTGAAGAGCAAGCAACTCAACAGGGATCGCCTATGAAAAACAGGCTTTAATTTGATAAAAATTTCCCAGAAGCAAAGTAAACACCTGCTGATGAACACGGGTCTGAAAGGATGATTTTGACTCTCAAAGAAAGACAAAAATACTGATGGAAGCGATTGTTTTCTGCTGTGTAATGCATTTATTTTACATTTTATTAAGACTGAGATTATTGTCGAAGACCAAAACTTTTAAACATGTTTTAATAATAATCCAGTGATTTTAAACCAGTTATGACCATTATTGAAACTTCTCTGTGCATGGGAGGCCTCAATCTGCAAATGCACATGATAACATCCATAACGCATCCAGTGAGTGACGACACCACTGCAGAAGAACAAATAAACGTATATAAAGTTTAATAATAATAATAATAATAACTATGCACTGCTTCTATTCCTGAAATAAAAGCAGAAAATGATATATTCATATTATAAATATAATACATATGTAATAACTATAAAACTCTCAAATTGAGAGATCTTTGTATAAAACCTTTAATACACAACATTTATTTTTAGTATATTTAATATATATTATTTATATAGTATATGTGCAGTCATGGTGGTTTAAAACTCATTTTTGAAACATTTCTCTAAGTAAATGTTCACAGAAATTGATTGTTTACTAGCAATGCCTTGTGGTAGATTCTGAACTGACTATTTATAATCTGCTAAACTGATTATTTACAGCATTTATTCCAGGGATGAAAGTTTTGACAGAGTGCTGATTTATTTATTTAGTTGGTGTGGGACTATTTGTGCTAGATATGAATAGTGATGGTAGGATTATGAGACGATACGCTATTACTGAATGTCAAACTTAAGATGTGCAATTTTATATCTAGAGAAATGTTCATGCACTCGTTAACATTAAACATTTCCTTTCAAAAAGTGATTTGTGTCGAGTGATCAGTCCTGCTTATTCCCCAAGTGTTCAATTACTTTAATTTAATTACTGCAAATGAAATTTTTTTTGGGGGGGGGGGTTAATTTGTCAAATTTAGAAAGGCATTTTAAAAAATATAAGTTCTCTTTATATTGTAATTATTTAAGTTTATCATCAAAAGAACAGTGACAAGAGAAATAAGACTTTGACCTACTGCTGATTCAGTTATGAACTGATTTATACATTTATGAGAGATGCTTCCCAGTGTGGTCATATCACACCCGTTCTGCGGCGACTACTCTGACTTCCTTTCATTGATATTAAACTCTTGGTATTAACACATTGTGTTCGATCAAGGAAACTTGTGCAAGGCACATCAAGCTAATTACCCTGAAAGCAACAGATGAAAGTTTTGTACAGTTCTGTACGTCTCTGAAGTACAATGTTGAAAAAAGACAAATCCAAACAGAATCAGCTGTTTGTATTTATTGGAAAATCAATTTTAGACATTACACTGATGGCGTTGTAATAAGCCAATTTTTATTTATAGCAAGGGATCGTATATTGTTATCAAAAATATCATGATAGTCTCAAAAACCAAACAGCATTTTCATTGTTTTCAAGGAAACATCGGGAGAATCTTGCTAGCCGTCAGACCTGAGTGTGGTATAATGCTTTCAAAGAAATGGGAAAGAGAAACTTGTTCAAACGTAGAAGGACTCAGATAGCGTTATGTGAAATCAAATACGAATCAGAGCTGGCACTATGTTTAGATGACAAAAGTGGATATAAGTGACTTGGATGATCGGCTATGTGCACATCAGGATTGTATTCGATTGCACTAATGTAAGCGACACAAAGTGAGTACGATAATGTGAACTAGGGGCTACAGAACCAGGCTTTGGTGGGGAAGGGGCTGTGGTTTTTGTTTGCTAGCAAGAAAATTGCTAAAATAAGTCTTCGCTAATTCAATTATGAGTCAAAGGTGCCATGTTAATCATCTGATGTGCTTCTTCCGAACTTTGTCAATAAATGTCTGGAGTGGTAAAACGTCCTGGAGTGGCTCGACCAATTCTTGAGTGGCTTGATCCTGGCAACTGCCATCACATGTGACAAATGGATGGAAGCTATTGGAACTAAAACTTAGTGCTAAGATGAACGTGCAACTATTCGACAGATTAATACTTTAAAAGGAAGTAATAGGTGTCAAATTGCATTGAACTTTTCTTAATTCTCCAGAGAACAAAGCTGAAACAATATAAAGATGGTGTGATGGTACTCTGCAGTGCTTTTGTAGATGGCTGCAGTGTCAGGTTTTGAGTCATTGAATGTTCAGGACACGGGAACGTTGGAACTAATCGTTTATGATCTTTTCCGTCTGCCTTCCAAGTTTCTGAAACTGACCGGACGGATCTTCATCTCAGCAAATGGGATCGAGTGTTCGTGGCCTTTCCAGTGGAACCAGTTGATACCCTGTGAATTAAAATAGAATGTAATGTCAACGCTACTCTTTCCTGTTATTAGTGAAAGCTTCATTTCGGTAAATGGAATTCATTGTTCGTGTGGGAGCAGGTACCTTGCTATGGCTACTGTCTCCGTACTTCCCCATCAGATTGACCCGATGGCAGTTTTTATACCAGAAAGCACCCTTGTACGAGAGCGCGCAGTTGGTGATGGCGATGTCGTTGTCACTGTCGTAGGTGGAGAAGGGTCTGTTCTGGTGATACGTCAGCGAATCACCTGCAGAGGGACCGAAATAGATTAAAACTATGGGTAATAAAAAAAGAGAAAATGTTATTGTTTTCTTGGACTTCCTGGTGACCACATTAATGTTTTAAAAATACATTTACAAAAGTCTTGGTTAAACTCGCAGGAAACGTCTACGCTAACAACACGTAGTCTTGATAAATCAGTTTTAAAAGAAACATTTCTACATGTGAGAAAACATCAGATAAAGTGATAAAAACAACACTTTATATTGATCACAACAAATGTTTTGTGTCTGAAATTGAGCTGCTTTGAAATGCCTCGTAAATCATGTCAAATATCACAAGATCCCTCCCCCTCATTAGCATTAACTCCGCCCATCGCACACATCTCCGTTCACTAAGTGTTTCTGATCTTCTGGAATAAAGAAGTTGATTTAATCCCTTTATCTATGGAGGGAGTGCAGAAGCTAAATGACTTATTTTTTACTTTATTTACCCAACAGTTCTGACAAGAAGACTTAAACTCGGATCTCGGACTCTGAGGTTCTTTATTTCCCATGAGTAGATTCATCTGCATTCACCTGCAGTTCCACTGTATGCCCCGATCTGGATCTTGTAGCGGGAACGCGGATCGCTGATGTAAAACCTGTCGTAGATGGCAAACACACTCTCAGACCCATCCCGGAGGTCGACACGGATCTCATACTGTTTGTTTGCAGTGATTTTGTGAAGATTTGAGAGTCCTGAGAGACAAAACACGCATCAGGAGATTTAAAGAGCTGATTTTCCTATAATTGGGCTCACCAAGCCAGAACTCTTCATCCGTGTCGCCGAATCCTGCCGTGTAGTTCCTCCAGTTCCTGTAGAAGTTCTCCTTTCCACTCTGACGCCGAAGGAAAACCTTAATGAAAATCACATCATGCCCAGGTGAAATGCACTCTGATGTCATTTAATGCCACAAGATGTGATTAAATCCAGCGGCAGCTTACGGTCCATCCTCCGCCGTCAGTGCTCATGTCGCAGTAAACGCGGAGCGGCTGCTTCTCGTCTGAATTAACGTAAATGTTGTAGGAACCGGAAGATGTTTCTCCATTCTGCAGAACTTCGGAACAATCCTTTGGGTTCCCATAGAGACGCCCCACTGTGCAAACAGAAGAAAAACAAATAAATGCATGCAGGAAACGGTAAAATAAAATAGAAATAAAAACATTTAAACTGAAAAAATAAGCTGTTGACTTCCGGGGTGTGGAAAATGCTGCGACTCAAAATCTTATTAGCTCATTAGAGGTGATAAATAATCATATAATAAATCATAAAATAATCATTTTCCTTTTTGGGAGAATCTCTTTAAATTGTGATGGGAAGAATCGAAGCTAATGATGATGCATCGAACAGAAAGTGAAATATTTTTGAAAGAACAGTTATTTCAATCCCAATTAAAAAAAAAGATCCCCTTTGACATTGTAAAATATAAAATCTTCATTAAATAGTTACAGACACAAGGCTGACATCCTCATCCCGTGATTGACAGGGATAGCAGTATCAAAACTCAGTTTATTGGCAAGCAATTTGTGTTTGGCTAATCTTTACGATTGTGCTGGAGCTCAGGGATGGTGAAATATAAGCTTTGATAGCAAACATGTTGAATATTATTCATAATAAATACTATGCTGCATCTGTGTATTGGAGCTTTCGCAGGTCATGAAGCAGGGGAATGGGAAACTCGGACAAGCAGGAAAAGAGCTGAGATGAAAAGTGGTTTAGTGACGGACCTGTAGTGAAGGTGCTGCTGATGGATCCGCTCCGCTTCTGCTCAGAAACAGCCTGAAGACTCACGGTGTAATCTCTGCTGCTTCTCAGTTCAGAGAGAGTGTGGGAGGACACCGACGGCTCCAAATTCACCTCCTGACGAACAGCAGAAATCATCGCTAAATATCCAAGATGCTTGTCCTGCCTGAACTCAGAGTAATTAGTACATTAAATATTATATTTATTTATTTTAAAGAGCATAGATTAGAGAGACTCAGCAGGTGCTTTTTGCAAATCAGTTTTGAAAAAAAAAAAAAAAACTGGAAAAGGGGCGTGGTCGGCCCTGAGTTAATGAGATGCATAGAGTTGGAGGATCTTCTCTGGCGATCATTGTAAACAGCTGCAGATATTATGGTACTGACCTAAGATGCAACGGCGCATGAAATTTCAGTCACATATTTTAATGTTTATGTGTCAAGATCTGGGTTGAAGTAAAGTTATGCTACAGGAGCCACTCAAACCCGCCCTCCTGGAACAGCACATTTCTCCGAAACCGAATGTGAGGCGTATTCTTCATTAATCATCAGAAAGTGATCCATTCGTTTCAAGTATGAATGAAAATAATACTTTTGTGCTCCTTTATGCCATTTAAATAGTTCTCGACCGTTTGTTCCGCAGAGCCAGGAGATCATTCCGTGACCCCTAAAACACAATGACCAGCGCTGCAATCCCTCTTCAAACAGGAAGTGCCAGTATTAACTTTTTATTAATTGTAATTTCTAAAAATTAAAAGTAACCCTTGTATTGTTGAAAATAAACAGTCTTCACATGTGAAAATCTCAAAAGAGGGTTCTAGGGTGTGAGCCTCCTGACCGTGATGTGGCCTCCAGGCGTCTGAAAGGTCAGAGTGTATCCGGTGATGGCGGCTCGAGGAGGCTTCCAGTAGAGAACAGCGCTCTCGGTTTGAATCTGACTCACGAACAAATCACGAGGAGCATCCAGATCTGTGCAACAGATACAACATTGTTTCCAGTTCACTCACAGAAGGAAATGTTTTTTGTAACTCAATGCTTATGAAAACAGTTTGGACAGATGCTCAAGTGCACCGAGCTCATTATATCTGGTGGATGCTGAGCCACCGGAGCATTAGGTTTGGAATAACTGTGGGAAGTATGGCTGTGTTCATCCTGGTCTCCTGCAGGGGGCACCGAAACACCACGAGTCAAATCAAACAGCAGTTGCTGCAGATATCTGGAGCTCAGGCATTGGAGGAATGCGGGGAAACCTTGGCACAACTCTCTGGAACATACTGAAGAAAGCTGTTTATTTATTAATTAATGGATGTTTGATCGAGCTTGGGGTGTGATTCTCTGCTGAGAAAGAAAAATAAAATAATGACGTCTATATATACACGAGTACATATATATAATATAATGTGGTTTTTGTGTGGTTAAATCAGATTATATCATTCATTCATTTTCCAACCCATTTATTCCCGGTATGGGGTCACATGGGTCTCCAGCGCACATTGGGCGAGAGGCGGTGTACACCCTGGACAGGTCGCCAGTCCATCGCAGTGAGTTTATATCTTCAAATAAATTAAACTAAAGATATCTTCAATGGGTTAAAAATATCTTTGAATTTATTCTGCAGTATATGCAGCCCATTACAAATATCTCTATTTGAGTTAGCATTAGAAAATATCCAGCTGGAGAGAACTCTAATTAGACTTGCTCCCAGTGAAAATATATTTAGAAATAACTTTAATTACAATTGTGCAAATAATATAAATATATCTAAAATATATTTATAGATGTATGTAATGTACATTATGACTATTTGAATATATTGTTATCATAATGAATGAAGATATTATATTGCAGGCATCTTCATTCATTACTTTTCCTGCCCGCTTATTCCCTTTCGGGGTCAGGGGGGTCTGCATCAGGTGAGAGGCGGGGCTACACCTTGGACAGGTCGCCAGTCCATCGCAGAGCAACTAATTTTCTCAAGTTAAAATGTTAGATATCTGTAACTGGAATTATGACGAGTCAAAAGTGAGTTGCCTAAACGAGGCGACTAGTGTGGAAAGAAGATTGAATATGAAAATGGTTTCAACAACAACAAAAACAAGAAATAAACATATTCACCTGTGGTGAAGTGTGTGCTGGCTGGAGGACTTTTAACTCCATTCCTGATGGAGTTAACACTAACAGTGTAGTGAGTCGCTGGAGTCAACGAGTTCATCTCAAACTCCACCGTGTTTCCAGAGATCTTTTCTGATATCGGTGCCACTGCAGAGAAAAACTCACATCAGAAACGTTTCAGTGAGTGAAAAACTAATCGATGCCAAGTTTTACCCAGAGATAATTTCCTACAAACTATTCATTTCTGGATTTGAAATATTGCAGGTGCATCATGGGATTTTTGGAATGTGTTTTTTACCATCTGCCAGCAATAGAGAAAAGGTTTTATAAATAACTTTCAGCATTTCGCTGTAGTGTTTCCCCACCAGTGCTTGCGCTGTATGTGACGCTGTATTCCTCCACAGTGGCGAGTGCAGGCCTCCACCGCAGCAGAGCGCTGGAATCCGTCACATTCACCGCCGTCAGACCGTGTGGACCATCCAGCTCTGAGCAAACAAGTTTGAATGCATGGCGTTTCATTCGTTCTAAAGTTATATTTTACACATGTGCATTTCAGTTTCAGTGTCACATGATCCACCTTTTCAAATGATGCTTGCAAGGAATGTGGCTTTCATAAAACAAAATGAGAAAACACAAATCTCCAGAAACAGACCTGTAGTGAAGGCATCAGACACCGCTTCACTCTCTTCCAGTCCTTTCACTGCAGACACGGAAACCTGATAGGATTCTCCAGGAAGCAGATTCACCAGAGGAACCAGAGACTGAGATCCATCCACGGTCAGCATCACTGGAGAACCTGGAGATAGAATATATTCAAAAGTGTCAAAACATTAGATATTTCACAAAAACGTAAGCGTGATCAATAGATTTGTGCCTGACTCAGAGCACAGATGGGTTTGTGGAGATAAAGGCACACAAGTGTGTAGAAGCAACGTTTCTTGCAGACATTGCATCTTACGTACCTCCTTGTTGTGGGATGTAGGTAATTCTGTAGGAGTCCGGCTGTGCTCGAGGTAAAGCCCAGTGGACCACCGCCGACGTGTCTGTGATCTCAGAGAAATGAAGGTCTCGTAGAGCAGCCAGTCCTGGAAGGAAGATAAAGGAACATTAGGAAACGAGTCAAACCAGGCTCAACAGGGCGACTCGGTTACAAGGTTAATTCAGTTGAGGTCCAACAGCACAACTGCAAGAAAAAAGATTCCTCAGATGCAAATGCCTAAAAGAAAGATTTGTTAGCAAAAATAGTGCAAGTCTGCTTTTCCAATCCAAGAAACATCCACACAGGATTCCTCTCATGCCAAAAAAATAAACCTGGGCAGAGAGGAGAACAAAGAGAAGATGCTTAACGTCTGAGCACCTCCACAAACACGCTCTTATTAGTTTTCTGGCCATGCCACAGATGAACAAACATCTCGATGCACAACAAACATGAAAACTGACGGTTTAGTTGTGAAAAAGGACACAAGGAGGCTTCATTCCTTCATGAAGCATGCGAGATTAAAGTCAACCAGTCTCCAAAATAATAATGAAATCAAATTTAAAAAGTTCTTCGACTTGTTGACTTTATCTCAAAGATGATAATAAAGATGAAATCACGCAGAAGAGACGATTTTGGACAAGACGTGGTTTATTAGTGGGTTACAAATCACAGTTTTACACTCAGCGCAGCCTCAAAAAAAGCCTAGTTTAAGCCACTTTACAGAAACCAACACGATACCTGTCCGAGCCACTGCTGAGGCCGGCTGCGAGCGCCGTTCCATTGTCACGCCGTAAAGCTCAATTTCATACTCGGTTCCACCCAAAAGCTCCTTTAAAACTGTGGTTCGCTCATCACCCGGGATCACAAAATCCCGAAGGTGGGATTGCTTTCTCGAATCTCTGACTTTGAGCACGAATCGATCAAAGACCTCTTCGTCAGCGGTCCAGGACAGACGGAAACTCTCCGGAGTGATGTCCGACACAAAAAGATGCTCAATCTCTGGTTCTGCCTCTGATTTACAAACGACAAGATTAGGCTTCTAGAGATTTTCTGCTGGATTTCCTGCTTTGATGAGTTTTAACTGTATGCGTTTACAGTTGTGCTCATAAGCTTATCGTTCATAAGTAGATTTTTACAGAAAATATGAATAACACACTGGTGATTTTCCCACACCCCAGCTCTTAATATTTGCAATATTCTGCATTAAAAATTCATGCCATCCTGGCAGACCTATATTCTCAGACGGCGCCCCTTTCATTTTGTGTACCCTGTCCATTGCTACAGGACATGGAGATTGAGAAGTTTATTTGAGTTTATTTTGCACCAACATCTGAGCAATCTGCCCCTTCTATGCTGCTCTCTGAAGCACAAACACTACGCGGGGGAGAAAATGTGCTTTGTTTTTACACCCACTTTTATATAAATCCACTCCCTGACATTTCCTTAATTCATAACTGACAGCCCTAATTTTTTTTTTCAGAAACCGAGGTGTGAAAGCACCTGCTGAGTCTCAGGGGTGTTGTGACTCTCCCCTGTGTAGTGTGTTACCAAATGTTTTCTTGACGACTCTGATCACAGCTGATGGTTATTTAGCTCATTGCGGTCTACAATCTCTTTTGTTAAACCAAGATGTTAAATCAACTGATAGATTACACAGTGAACAGGAGTAACAGGTTACGAGATGAGGGTCCCTTTAGAGAGGAAACTCATAACTAGATCTACTGCAAGCTAGAAATCTTCCGACTTCAATGAACAAGAGCACAGAAGTAAGTTATGTGCAAGAAAAAGCACTTTCTCAGAGTAAACAATTTAAAACTTTCTCGTGTGATTTTTGAGGATCTCTGAGATTTCTTAGAATTCAAAACGTGACTGTACAGAACAAATGTTCTAAAACTAATAGTGTAGGGTGGCGTTAAAATGGACTAAGGCCGGGCAGGGACCAGTAGGAAATGAACAGAGAGCTATATACCTGTCACAGCCACTGTGCTGATGGGCCTTGAGCGTACGCCGTCCCCAGCCACCCCGCTCACACTGACCTCATAGCCAATGCCTGTGATCAAGCCCAAAACCTCCAGAGTACTCTGGTTCCCTGGCACCATGAACTCGAGGGGCTCCAGAAGACGTCCAGAGTCTGACACATTTACCTGGAAGTGACTGAAGCCCTCAGGCCAGTCTGTGTCCCAGGAGAGTCGAAATCCATAAGGGCTCACATCCGACACACTCAGGTTGCCCACTTTGGGTAATGATGCTGAGTTTTACAGGGGTCCCAAAGAGTATAAGAGAGGAAAATACAGGATGAGGATGGATCATTCGCTCTGCAGTGAGTGCGAGGTTCAAACGCCTAGGGTTAGGATTTGTCGATAACACTAAATAACCATCCATAATGCTGAGTATCTTTCTTTTGCTGTGGAAACATGCAAATCTTTCAAAGCCGCCTACCTGTGCTGACATTGAGAGAAACGGCTGGAAACTGCCGGCCATTAGACAGACCGTAAAACATTACATCATACACCGTGGAGTCCACAAGCCTCTGGATGCTCATATTTCTCTCCGAACCTGCCACTCTGAGCTCTATTACATCATACAGCTGCTCTCGATCAGAGACTCGAGCAGCGAAAGCATCAAATTGACCGGATAATGTGCTCCAGGACAAAGTCACGCTGTCAGGATGCCTGGTGGAAACCACAACCGGTCCCAGTAAAGGCTCTGGCTCTGGATGAGAGAACAAAACATCTGCCGTTATTCTCCGGCCGGCTCACAGAGCTACAGGTCGTCCACATTCAGCAGCTAAATAATCTATATTTATAAAAACATAAGGCCATTTCACATTATCCACTCAACTCCAGCTTGTCTACAGCAAGATGCTTGTTCACAGAAGACTTTTACAGTGTGCGTTATTTAAAATAAACAGGAAATAAATACTGTACATCCCTGCTGGGTTCCATTGTGACAAACTTTTGATTAGTCATGTTAGCTAAGAGCTACTGACCTATTGTCCAATTCTAGAAATAAACTAGCTGCTTGGTAATTCATGCTAGGTTTATGCTTATAGCTTTGCTGAGTGATGTTAGCAATATAGTAAAAACATGTCGCGTCATGGTAGCATTATGCTAATCTCTCGACACTTCATGCTAGCTTTATGATAATAAATCATATCACAATGAAGATGCAGTTTAATTTTAGCATCATGCTAATGACCTGTTTGTTTGTTATTTGCAAACCAATTAAAAAGTAATGCTAGCATCATGCCGATGGCTTTAATTTGTTATAAGATTTCATGCTAGCATTATGCTACGATCTTGCAATTATTGTTACAAATTAGACAAATTTGATATTTTCTGCTAACTTTATGTTAACAATTTACACAATGTTGCTAGCCTCATGCTAATTACTTTGCTGAGTAGTTTTTTTCATGGTAGCCACATGCTAAAAGCCTGTTAATCCATGTTTTCAAATTCAAATGTGTGCTAGAATAATGACTTTGCTAAGGCATGCTAACAACACAATATAATTTATAATATATTATATTTAATTTATATTATATAATATATTTAATAAATTAAATATTTAAATATATTTCAGCCTCATGCTAATTACTTACAAACCAATGACATCTTGGTTCAAGCTAGCAACATGCTAACAGTCTGCTAATCCATGTTAGCGTAATGCTAATCATATTTACTTTATTTGTCACGCTAGCAAGACTAATGCCTAAGCAAGAAATGTAAATGTCCTTCTTAGTCGTCTACATGTAATTTTATGCTAGTTCATGAAAGGGAGATGCTAATGTTTGCAAGTCATACAGATCAATGGAAAGGATTTTCCATAACGTATTACATTGTAAGCGGCGCTAAGGTAGAGGAACAGTCTTCAGGAATTAAAATGGTAGCAATCTTCACCATTAGTCTGATTTTTAATTATTTGTATTATTCATAGACTACAGAGCGCAACAACTTTGGCTGATGGGAGGGGCATAGGACGCATGCGCTGCTGTACCTGTGGTAGCTTCAGTAATCAGGGCAGCGGTGTTGGCACCTCTGAGGGTGGCATACAGTTTGATCTGATAGCTGGTGTCTCCTCTAAGGTTACTCAGCACGGCTGAACTAGTGCCCGCTGGAAATGTGTATCCAGTTGCTTGCTTGGGTAAAGCAGTTTCTCTCACTTCCACAATAAATCTATCAAAGGGCGTGTCTCTTGCTCGCCATGAGAGCCACACTGAGTCTGAGGAAACCTTTGAAATGGTGAGCCCAGAGAGGTCAGGCTCGGACTCTAGAAAAGAAGAGGACCCATTGAGTTAGATTACAGTGGAGGGTAGCACCAAGCAAACAGAATAAACTGGTTTAGAGGGGAAGCGTGTCCATATCTCTCAATCATGTCACCCTAAAGATGTGAGTAAATCTGTTTCTGAAAGCTACAGCTCATAATTAAGTGAGAAAACCTCACAACAAAGCTGGAAATAGAAAGGTGTGGCCACTTTTTGCTCTAATGTTGCTGGTAAGAGTTGGGCTAATTCATTGCAACTAAATACTGGGATCATGCTAATGACTTTGCTGAGCCGGGCTAGCAACACCCTAACGATGTTGTTTTATGGCATCATCATGGTAATGACCCGCTAATTCTGCTAGCTTTATGCGGATCATATACAGGTTGAATATTTCTAGTGAATGCTGGTCGGCGGCATGTGTCGTCTTGTATGAGAATCTTACGTTTTGTAAAGGATTATGAAACAAGATCCTGATTCAGTGTTGGGCTGAAATTTAAATTTCAGAGGGAAGAGAGGTCGCCTGGAGGATTTAGGTGAGTAACATTAGAGTAACATGACTCCTTTAGACCTGGACCTTAATGTTTAAGCTTGACTAAGTGAAACCACGACAACCTTCCAAAAGTTTCACATGTTTTAGTAAACTACCTTTGGAACAACACGGTGGAAACAAAATGACCCATTTCGATAAAATCAATATAAAGGGAGACAGAGTTACCTGTGGAGGCGACAGCACTGATGGCGTTTGTTCTACGTCCTTTCTTTACTCCAGTCAAATACGCAACATAATCAGTACTCGGCCGAAGCCCAGTGATCTCAAACGAGTGAGTATCTCCTGATAGATTATACTCAAGCGCCTCTTGCTGCCAGCTGGAGTCTATGACCTCCAGGATAAAGCTCTGGATTTGTCCTTGCGTCTCATTCCAGGCAAGGGAGAAGCTCTGGGATGTGACATTAGACACATAGAGATTGCCCATCACTGGAGCGCTTTCTGAAGGGAGAAACCATTATTGCAACAGCAGTCGCATTCAGTGAGAAAAACCATCATCTTTCTGCTTCTGATTGATTTCTTGAAGAGATAAATGTGTCTGTTGTTCAGATCGGAATAAAGAGCATACAATGATGCAAGATTAAGAAGGAGACATTAAACATTTTATCAGATATTAACTGCTTTTCCTGATATATTAAAAGAGCATTTTATGCTCTAAAAATGACACAAAGTAAATGAAACTCGATGAAATGATTTCCTTTTCCAGACTTTCTGACATTTCTCTTCCATGGGGAGCCATTGCATAAAATGGGAGGGGCTTTTCTTTCTAGTCCCCTCTTAATTGAAACCTCCGAGTCCCCTGTGGATGACATCTGTTCATTAGAAAGTTGTCAGCTAATGTGATGGAACCACAGGGAGCAGCTATAACAGCTTCAACTCTTCTGTGAAGGCTTTCCACGAGGTTCAAGAGTGTGTTAAAGGTTTCTTCAGCACTTTTGTGAGGTCAGACACAGATGTTGGAGAGAAAGTCTGGCTCAGGCTTCGTTTTGATCGGGTTTTTCCAAAATAATGATACCAGAGAAGCAAGAAATTAACAAACGTGTTCATTATTAGAAAGGCAAGGTGCTTTTATGTAAAAAAGTAAAAAAATAACATTTAAGTTATTTATTTAAAGTCATTTGCCAAAATAAAGCAAACGATGACGCCGTGTACTTCACCGATCCCCCTGAAACTGAAGCTATTACCATTGAAGCTGAAATGAAATGCATCTTTTAATTGTAAATGTTATGTCATTAACTTGCACAAGATTCAAAGATGGAGTCAAAGATGATGATGTTAGTGAATGTCGAACAATCCACATTTGAGAATGTCTTTCGAAATCGACGCTAACTTGAATTTACATCTCCTTTATTTAATCATATTACACTCTATTTATTTTTGTTATTATAAATGCCATTTTAGTAGCGTACTGTTTGCTATTACAATGTTTATTTTAATATTTTAAAAAATTACCTGTTATTTTATTATTACATACATTAATAACAAGTTAAATACATTAAATGTATAAAATATATAATGCATAATTCAAATGAATAAAAATTTGGTTGAAGTGAATATTAAAGTAAAATCGATGATCGATGAAATAATTTCAGCTTGTAAAGTGCTCCCTGTGACAAACTATTAACTAATTAAAACACTTAATTATTAACAAATGCTATTATAAATCCTGAATCCATAATTCAAGAGAAATTTCATTGTTGAGTAAAAAACTTAACGACCCATATGTGCATCTGCAAAATCTCCTGAGAATTAAATAAAAATAGCTAAAAAATGGAAGTCTGCACTGAAATATTTCTATAGTAAATGGCTGTTAATTTCCACAGGATTGTTATCGATCGGATTTTCTGATTCTAATGCAATCACTGCAGCGGATCCAAACACAGCACAATGAAAACCCTGCATCAGGACGGAGGGAGGGATGAAACGATGAGCGACGGTTTGATTTCAGTTACATTTCAAGCAGTGGAGCACGAGGCTCAGCCGGACACAGTGACAGGAAGTGATTAGAAGCAGGAAGAACACGCTGGAAAGTTTTCATGCTCCGTTCTCATCAGCGTCATGCAACTCAGAGGAGCGTTGAGGATGAAACAAAGAGGAGACGTTAAGCCTCATGATCCCAAAGATGTGTGTGAGAAGAGAAATGATAATCATTTAACTGTGGAAAAAGAAGCGCTCTACTTTGTTTCTATTTATTTATGAGTTTAAAATTGAATTACTGTCTGCATCTAATGATAAACTTTAAAGCGTATCGATATCTGAAGGTCATTATTCTTGGGTTTGGCTCTTTGGCCTCATTTCAACTTTTATTTTGTTTAATACTGATTTCAACATACAGTGGTATGCAAAGGTTTGTGCGCCCCTGTAAATGTTCATATCGCAGTGAAATAAATCAAACAGGAGACAAATGACGTAAAATTTAAGAAGTGAAATAAATGTGTTTAACAGAAAGTGTGCAAGAATTGCATTTGCATAAATTTAGGTACCTGTCATTTTATTAATTTCAATACCTTTAGCACTAATTATCCGAACGCGGCGTTGACTCAGTAGCTCACTGACCCTTGACCTCCAGACATATGTGAATACAATCTGGAAAAGGTACTTAAAGGAGGGCAATTGTACATGTTTCTCAAAGCCACTCTGAAAAAAATGATTGTTGAGCATCTTGGTTTAGGGGAAGGATACAGAAAGCTCTCAGAGACTTAAGCTCTCGGTTCCAACTGTGAGGAACATTTTGCAGAATTGGAAGACCAGAAGCACAGTTCTAGTTAAGGCCGAAATGGCAGACCAAAAAGATCTCAGGAGCGTGTGAATGGTCAGAGTCAACCCACAGACCAGCTCCAAAAACCTAGAATATCATCTTGCTGCAGATGGCACCACTGTGCACCGTTCAACTATTCAGTTAACACGAATGATGCGGAAAAATGCGATGGGGAGGAAGTTCGTTTTAAGAACTTTCCATCAAACTCAGATCTAAAAACATGAGTGTTGTAAATAACAAGTCACTTCTTTTTCCACATGACACATTTCACCATTAAGCATGGGTACCTGTAGCTGCCTCAGTCCTGATGGGGCCCAGGATTGAACCTTGATGCACACCGTACAACGAAATTACATAAGACGTGCCAGAACTGAGTCCGGACATCCATAAATCACGAGCGTCTCCAGATACAGACAGATTGTGCCTTTCGGGACCTGCTGAATTTGCCACTTCAATCACAAAGCTGTCGAAGCCCGGGCCATGATCCAGAACGATCCAGGACACATTGAAACCATCCCACGATTCACCAGACACGCTCAGACTAGAAATCTGAGGCTTCTGCTCCTCTAGCACACAGGGAATAATTCACACATGATTAATCACATTTGCATAATGAAACGAGCTGAAAGTGTCAGAGTCAAAGCAATGGCAGATGAGATGATGAAGTGGTGCGATAAAAGAAGAAACGAAGAAGGGACACTCTTGTGCTCAGAGGAGTTAGTGGTTATGTGCAGCAGAGTGGAACAGGTGCCTCTGAAACAGAAGATTGAGGTTCGACCCCCTGAAACACATTCCATGTTCTCCCTGTGTCTGCCGGACCTCCATGACCCCATGTGTGAGAGGGCCGTGGCTGCAGACAGTGGGTGAGAGAGTTTGAAGCACAGATGCGTTCCCTTTGAATATGTAGAACGCTTACAATGGCATCAAACCAACACGATTCTAACACAACGCCAGCTTTAATTCAGCACCAACATGGATATTTGTCAGCCCTGGGACACAGACAGGTGGTACGCTTCCCAGCAAGAGGTAAACTTGTACTTGCTGCAGAAAGACAAGTTGAACATTAGAACTGCAAGCAGCGATCAAAGGGCTCTCCCACCTCAAGCATAATATTGTCCTATCATAAATGTCAAAATTTGTAAAAGAAGTATGTTAACAATGTTACACGCTAGACTTCCAATGTTCACCTGGTGGCGCTGTACTGATACTGTAAGTTGCTAAAGAGATGTGTTCGGGCATTGACTCTTGTGGCAAGTTTGGTCCTACTCGGACAATGAATGGCAGAGTTAACTAGTTCTCCTACTAATAACTACTTAACCACTGATTTAATAATTTCTAAATGTGAATTTCGATGGCGGCCATTCGCGTGTAGCTAAAAAACATCAATAACGCTTAACAGATTAACATCCCATTTGCCTCACGATAAAACTGATGGAGGTGAACAGATAAAATCTCAAAGGGGAGTTTGTTAAGGCTTGGTCATTTTTAGAGGTTTTTGAAAAATAACAGACTTTTCAAACTCCCAATCAAATTTTCACCAGTTCTGAAGTTGTGTGACTTTTCCCTCAAAAATGCCCCAAAAGCTGCAAAACAATTCTACTCTGAGCAACAAACCTTCTGTGATGATACCAATTCCATAAACTCATCTGTGCTTTGCGCACCTTCTCATTTGTTTTGATGGTATCTCCATTCTTTTGATTGAGGACAGTTTGACGAGGGGTCTGGGTTGGAGATGGCATCACCTGGGACCCCGCTGCTTGGTGGGAAGATCACTGACTACAGAAGATGCAGAAAAGATCACCATTTGCCAGACACAATGCTGTCTAAACAGACAATGCCTTGCTTGCCTGGTTTGTGTCAGATATGGAACCTTTTCTGCTACGGGGTGTGTGCTCCAAAACATAAAAAGCGGGTCCATACACGTAGAAAAGCTCTGCTCGTGTTGTATAATGTCACCTCACTTATTGACACCAACTTCTTGAGTTTGTTAGATGTTACGGACGTATCTCCCCAACACATGCCATGTGCAAACAACCAAGCTCTACGCGATTTTTATTGGAAAATTGGAATGAAAAATAATGAAAGAAACATGAAGTTAATTATGAAAGTTAGCGGCGATGTCTGCAGCGGATCTCTATGTACCTGCCAAGACTTGAGCACTGACTGCTTGGGACTTCTGTCCTCCCTTCATCCCATACAGAGTAATTTCATAAAGCGAGCCGGCGCTCAGCCCATCAACCTGAGTGTTTCTGGCTTCTCCAGACACTTTAATCACTCGCTTTTTAGATTCATTTGATTTCAGCTCGAGAAGAAAAGCATCAAAGGAGTCTTCTGGGGCTGACCAGGAGAGCCTCAAGCTGTTTCTGCTCACTCCAGTGATATTAAGGGGACCAGGAGGCTCTCGATTCGGGCCCTGAGACACTTTAAAATCCTTTCTTAAATGAGTGGAGACAGAGGGATGGGGGGATGAGATACTTTTGACCCTCAATGGAGATGTTGACTTTGCTGGAAGAGGAAAAGATATTTGTATTTTAAGTCACTCACAACAAAACAGATGCAGAGGAGTTTTACCTGTAAAAACGGTTATTAATCAACATTTTAAATTAAAAGTATCCTGGAAAAAAAATGTGGACTTTTAGTTTTCTATTCAACGTGAATATTATGATTAGAATAAATAGAAAAAAGCTCATTGTATGAATCTTAATAGAACGTTTTATTGTGCTCTTTTAAACCCCAGAATGTGTTATTTTCTTCTCAGTTGAACAAATGTGTAAAAAAAAGAACAAAGCTGTGTAAAACAGAAATAAAAATAAAATTAGTAGTGTAGTGTAAAATAAAACATAAAAATAAGCAAAAAAAGAGAAAACAATATTTAAAAACTAAAAAAAGGAAATAAATAAATAAAATCTAAAAATAAATTATACATGTCACAGTAAAAAAAATTATATTAAAATAATATAATAAAATATAAATTATAATACATAAAAATAATAATTTATATTAAAATCCAAAAAAACAAAACACAGCTAAACAGAAAAATGCAATATAATGAACAAAACAAATATAAATAAATAAAAATATTAATAAAGTAAAATAGAGCATGTTAAGTAATAGAAATAGAAATCAAAGTTATAGCTAATAGATGAATAAAAACGAAAAAGTAATAATATTCAATAAAAAAACAATAGTGTGCTTTGCATTTCAGCGTTTAAAACATGATTAAAGCAGCAATGGCTCAAACCAAGCCGAAGAGGAAAGCAGGTACCTGTAACCGCGACGGCTTCTAGAAGCAGTGATCTCTCACTTTTGGAGACCCCATAAAGCCTGGCTTGATACTCGGTGGAGGGTCTTAGACCTCGGATTTCAGCCTCATTCACCTTTCCCTCGAGAGGAACCTCCTTCCAAATCCCTGAGAAATCGTTCACTTCTACAGCGTAACTATCAAAGCCAGCGAGCTTATTCGTCTCCCACGTGAGAGCAAATCCATCAGACGTCACATTAGAGACGTTCAAAGAGCCCCTCAGATCCTCGAACCCACTGCCAGAAAATGAGCTTTCCAGAGACACAAAGCTAATCAGGTTTTCCTCCGAGTTTGTGGAGGAACTTAGCTCAGGAAACGGGTTCGCTAGGTAGAAAGTGAAAGATGCTACAAAGAAAAGACAAAGACAGAAGAATGGACCAAAATATGGACATTTCCAAACATGGAATGTTTAAATATTGGAATCCTGCAACTTGACATCAATCAATTATTAAGAGACAAGTTTCATGACATCAAGCTTTTTCCACACATACAAAGCAGAAAGAGAGGCGAGAGCAAATGTTATGATCTACGTTCATGGCACACCTCCCAATAATGCACGCAATAATCGTTAGCATCCGCCAGGAGAACAGAGGAGAAATGTACAATATTTTGCAATCACAGCCCTGCACTGAAGATGGATAGAAGTCCTCCAGAAGTAGCTCGTGGAAGTCTTACAAGATAATACATCTGGATCTCAGAGCCTCACTACTTCATTTGTTCAGATATTTTTCTATTAGCAGTAAGATTTTTACATTTCTGTACAGGCGACAAAACTTTTGTCGAGCCAAAATTTTACCCGTATGTCTTGAATAAGCGATAAATGTTTTTTTTTCAGTGAAACGAATTTATTTCAGTGCATCAATCCTCATTTGGGAGGATTTTAGTTTTACACACAAGCTTTTTGCAACACCAATCGTGCAAACTCTGAAGATCAGGAGACACGGCGCAGCATTTGTACGTCAAAGGCCAAACCACAGAGAAAGAGCGGCAAACCCTTAACCCTAACCTTAACCCCCCACCCCCCTCCACCAATCCCTGAACCTAAAACAGTGCTTGTGTAGAAAAGACCCGGCTCCAGAAAAACAGAAAAGGTCGTTTGATGAAATTGGAGTTTGAGGAACTGTTATCCTCAGCTGTAACTGGAAATAAGACAGTAAATGACAGACACATGCAGTTATTCGTGTTCACATTGCACAGCTTCAGTGCTGTCCACACCTGCGAGGGAAATCACCAAATCATGACCAACCTCACATTTGCCGTTAAAAACCGTTAAGGTGCTCACCGGTGGATGCTGTGGCTGTGGCAGCTTTACTTCTACTCTCTCCCCGTTCTGACACCAGGCTGAAGCTGTAGCGTGAGCCAGGCGTCAAACCGTTCAGCGTGTGGCTGCTTGCGGTCCCTCGGAGCTCCGTTTCTTCCAGACGGCCATCAGCGGAGACAATCGTCAGCCTGTAGCTGGAGATCTTGGCCCTTGGTCTTTTCCAGACCAACATCAGACTGGTTTCTGAGGAACCTTGCACTTCCAGGTCTCGAGGAGGATCCAGATCTGTGGTGAAATCTACCAATTAGGGATTTGAAATATAAAGTGGATAATGTTCTGGGAGTAATTCGCCCGTATTCTAATGAAACATACAACCAACTAACTTTGCAAATGAAAGCCACTGTCGTAAATCTATACAGTGTTTTAATAGTATACATTCTTTCTGGACTACATTACCCATGATTCTCAGAGCTGTATTGACCATTATACTCTCTGAAGAGATCTGTATGTAGACTCTAATTCCTACTCTGGTTATCCTTCTGTCCTGAAATGTGTGCAAATGTGAAAGTTTAGTGTTTGTTATCTCATCTCACCCGTGTGAGCATTGCCGGTCGCTGGGTCACTCTCTCGCTCTTTCTTAATAGAAGTGACTCCGATCCCATACTCGGTTCCCGGTTTCAAGCCTGCCGCAGAGTCATTAATTCAGCACATGAAACTCTAAACTGATGACTTCTCAAGCTGAGAATGTGAGCAACAAAGAGAAAGCAGAAACGTCAGGAAGGAGAAAATCAAACATCCCTGAAACAAAGGGGCGCAGTGGTAGAAATGTTGCATTATTCTCAGATGTATTGCTGTTTGGGAAATGCGCTTATTCTCTGTTTCCCACAGTTAACAACACTCTACACGATTCATTCTAAAGTCACTTGCGTCATTCTCTGGGTCTGATGCACAATTAGCATTAGCAAATGTAGCATAGCTTAGCATAGGTCACTGAATCAGATTAGACCTGTAGCATTTAATTCCAGCTTTTTTCTAGAGTTGCTCCATGAACTAAACCCAGCCGTCTCACCTGTTATAGTTGTAGATGTGATGTCTCCTTGTGTTTTCGGCACCATGGTTTCGCCATGAGGGCCTCCTGCAATCGCACCATATTTGATCCGGTATCCATCGATGGATGAACGGCTGTTTTTCCACTGAAGTGTGATGCTGCTCTCTGTCTGATCTACAGATTTCAGCTCGCGGGGGGCATCCAGGCCTGCCAGAGACACACATACATCGCTCCAGCACCAAGAGCCTTTCAGCATAACCCAAAATAAACAAGGAAAAAAAACACCTCAGACTAGAGGACAACCTCTAAATACGTTTTCAAAATGCCTCGGTGAATATTTACCAAGGAAATCAGTGGCAAAAAATATTGATGAACTCTGGGGGCCACGCAAGGCTGCTTTCTTTGTTATTCCTGAAGTCTTTATCAATAATTTGTATGATACCTCACAGATTTCACCAAACCACCGTCATCAAGCTCATGGAAGTCACACTAGGTATTACATCTGGATCTCACAGCACCATTACTTCTTTTGCTCATATATTTTGTATTTGCAGTCAAATTGTTCAATTTCTGTATAGACGACACAACTTTTGTCTTTGTGTCTTGATTAATTGATAAATCTTTTTTTCAGTGAAGCAAATTTATTTGACATTTTTTTGTATCACTAAATGATTATTAAAGGTCAGGTTAACGGCAGGTGCTAAATACATAAGTGACATACGTTTGTGAGGGACTTTATTAAATATTAACTATCTATCTCCTGGGAAACAGGACCATAATTCCATCATTATTGGCATCAACAAAGATCCACAGGACACAAATCTGTAGGCCATCTGCAAAACAAATGCTATTGCCAGCAAAAGAAAGGCATATAACACTGGGCCTAAAACAGAGCCCTGTGGAACGCCTCACTTCACTGAGGTTAGCTGAGGAGACAGCAGCAATCCACTGGGAAGTAAGAGCTTGTGAAGGCAGGAGGATACTGGTTGTGTGGCTGAGCTGAGAGAAAGCATCAGTGTTTTGAACTTCACACGAGGCTCCAATGGGGAACGACATGATGAGTGGAGAGATATGAGATCTCCTCTGTAACCAGTTGAGAAGCAGAGTTCTGGAACATCTGTAGAAGTTTGACTGCCAAATAAAAAGACCAGCGAGAAGAGCACTGCAGAATCCCTGTCTAGATTAGAGCTGAGCCTGGAGGAAATGTTGAATTGCACAAAGCCTCTGACCTGATCTTGCTGTCTAGCAATGTGTGGAACTGCTCGTACCTGTGGTAAAACTCTCCGTGATTGGTTTGCTCCTTGCTTCTCCTCTCCTCGAGCTGAGAGAAACCTTATATTCAGTGTCTGGCTTGAGATCTTCCAGGCTGAACCGTGTGTGGGCTCCTGACAGCTGGACATCTCGGGTGCTAAACAGATCCATGCTCGGCCCGTAGGACACTGTGAAGCCATCAACTGGAGCTGTAGGTCTGGACCAGGAGACAACAGATGAACGCTCAGTCACATCCACAACCTCCATATGACCCGGTGGATCCAGTCCTGGAAACAGAGCAGGAGATCCATGTGCTTTTTTAGATGCTTCAAGGTATTTAAACTGATTCCATCTGCACCGTTTATCTTCAGCCTTTCTGGAAGCACCTGGCTGGAATTCTAGGAATGGTGGTGTTGTACTCTGGAAAGCATTGGACTGAAGGTTAGCTTTTGGATTAGGTTGTTTAGGAGGTTACAGTGTGAGGAGAGACACACTCTTTTCAATGTCAGATTCCGGAAAAGGGCACAACCAGAGTCCGAAAAACAAATCTTCTTTCCACACGGAACAGCGAGGAACTGTTTAGAATGGTTCTTATGGTTTTCCATTGTATCGGTGTTGGGGTGTTATACAGTAGCTTCGTGCTGCTTCTGCCGAGATTAAATAAAGATACCCAATAGACAACAATGGAGCCTGAACAAAAGAGAGGGAGGTCTGTACCACATCATCTAACTAATTTTTGTATAAATGATACTTTGATGTGGATTAAACAAAATATTAAATGCATTAAACAAAATATTAAATGCATTACTAAATGTCAAAAGTTCCTGTAGCTCTCCTTAGCTCTCTCCACTGGCTCCCTACGGCATCCCCTGTCAAGTTCAAAACTTGATGCTCGCGCACAGAGCAGTGACAAGGACAGCACCATCCAACATTCACAAGATGTTCTTGCCAGAATATCTCTCACCAGAAACCACACTTCCTGTTTCTGTGCCAATCTGAAAGTGAAATTGGTGGAGCAACAGCCCAGTAGCCAAGTCTGCAACCCTAGTGCCACAAAAAGTGCCTGTAAAATAGCTTTTGTATCGATTGTATAGAGATAGTTTTGTGTTTCACTTTGTAAACATTGCACTTGATTCAACGAATTCTCACCAGAAATAAAACATCGTTCCAACACTCTACTTGCTGCAAAGCAGCTTCACAACAACGTCACAACTATTAAAAAAATGACCAAAACTTTTCTTTTTCAAGATTTCTTGAAAGAGAAAAAAATTGGGAATAAAAGGGAAAAAAAGGGGAATATATGTGACATTTTTGCATTCAATGCTTGTTCTTTTATTCGGAAAATAGTTTTAAATGCTTAAATGCTCAAGTTATACTTTCCCCCAAAATCTGAATCAAACATTTCAAAAGAAAGAGAAAAAAAGACTCAAATGAGGCAGAACGAATGCACCATGATCCATCATTTCAAATCAATGACGCTTAAGAAATGCACAAGAATGCTGAGAGGAATAAAGTATTTGGCAACCGGACCCCACGTCGATTTTAATGGTGGATCCGATGAGTGCAGAAGCTGTAAATGTCAAACCCAACACTGACAGATCATCCAGATTTCTCACGCTGGAACAGCCGGTTAAAACTTAAACCACAGCCCCTTTTCTCCCTGGCCCTTCAGATTCTTAACTGCTGAGATAACTGCTGAAGTTTAACCTTCAATCTGCGATGCTTCCAGCTGTGGACTGACTTCAGTGCTCAGCTCAGCAGACTCCATGCAGCACTCGGCCAAACGAAACACTGATTCAAGAACCACTGAAGACGAAAAGCTGAGCAAAGTTGGGCAGAAATAATAAAAAATTATAGCTGGATAGCATCAATGGTTTTGCCCTTTTTACCATTTTCCCTTTTTCCCATATCTGACACTCACTTCTACTGTGTTTTACTTCAGCTCGAGTGGTGGTACTCACTTGTGGTTGCCGTAGCGCTAGTTTGGGGTCCTCTGGTGCTATTCTTCATCACTGACAAAGTGACATCATAATCCTGTCCTGCTCCTAGTCCTTCCTGCTCAAAGCGAGTCTGGGACGGAGGCAGATTGTTCACAATTCTTCCATTTTCTTCTTTCTGTTATCGAAAACAGCAGGCATTCACGTTTCTGTAGCCAACGAAAAGTCCTCACTTCTGATCTGGTGTCTCACCGTGTTCCTGAAGACCAGCTCCCAGCCTTGGAAGGGGAAGCTCAGCTGATCCCAGGAGACCTCCACAGACGTCTCGCCAATCGAAGTGAACTTCAGGCCTCCAGGAGTAGGAAGATCTGAGGAGAAGCACAGCCACAGACAGGGTTTTGACACGTTATAGAATGGGAAGATCCACTTTAACTGGAGTTTTCCCAAAAGTCATCACCTGTTCTCTCTGTGAGTAGAACAAGGAATCCAGTAGCTTTGATCTTTATCTTATGATAAGATAGAACCTCATCATGCACCATTGTTTATTTATTTATTAAGCCGTTATATATTTGTACAAACTTTTATTTGGATCTTCTAATCAATTTGTTTACCCCAACACTCAAATACGTATCGCTTCCTTCTTAAAAGGGAGAAAGGGAACTGTACGTCTAATTTCTACAGTATCTTTAAATCCCAAGGGGACGATTTGCCTTCTTCTCAGAGTCAACCGTGGGAATCTATATTGAAACGTTTGACACCACTTTCGGGGCTCGGGTACATACGTGTGGCCACACGGGCGCTGACAGGAACACTCCTCTTGTTGTTGAGGATGGCGTACACGCTAATCTGATACTCCACACCAGGTTCCAGCTCAGAGAGAGTGGCAGTGGTCTGGTCCCCGGGCACTGTGAGCTCCAGCATGAGGCCCCCAGCCGCCGTGGGGACATACGTTATCAGATACCCGCTCACAAGCATCTCATTCCTCCATGACAGATTCAGGTTGTCCGTGGTCACGTCAGTCACGCTCAGATCCTCTGCTGGTGACACTGCAAGGATGATTTTTGAACATTAATTTAAAAAACCTCACGTTCAAAGTGAAGCCTTTCGAAGAGTGGCCCTTTAAGAGATCACGAGCTATGAACTCACGCTTGTAAGGGTTCATGGGAAACAATCTGAAAACCATTGCCTTAAGTCATTGACACACTCTACTAGCCATCATTTAGCTTAGCCTTTTCATGAGAAATTTCAAAATTCAAATTTCCTCTTCAAATTTGCACATCATAAGCATAGAAGTGATTTGATTATTTTTTTCTGTGTCTCTGTAATAGGAGATTGGTAAAAGGTGAATCAAATTGGGCCTAAAATAGAGCCCTGAGGGACACCACAGTCCACAGCAGGAGATATGCATCCATCTTCTTGGGCAGAATTAAAAATATTAACAATTAAACAATTTAAGTACAACCCCACTCTATAATCCCACATGCTTAAGACGCCTCAATAGCACAGTCAACAGTATCACATGCTGCTGTTAGAGCTAAAAGCAATACAACGACTACTTAAATGTTCTCCTGCAAAAGAGCGGACTCTATGTAATGTCTTGAGCGAATACTAGGCTGAAATTAATCACAGTCCATTCAGCTAATTTTATTTCATCAAATTCAATCATTTAAGCTAATACTAACAAATTTCCAAGAAATTTGAATAAAATTTACCTTCGGCGCAGTCTTCACCAATGTAACCTTCATCACAAACACATTGGCCATCCGCGCACTGTCCTGCATCACTGCAGTCGTTTGGACAGCGTCGGTCACTACATGAATCTCCAGAAAATCCTACATCACAGACACATTTTCCATTGACGCAGTGGCCGCGGTTATTGCAGTTGTCAGAGCAGATTGGAACGGAGCAATCCTGTCCCTCGAAACCTTCCTTGCAAACACAGTGTCCATCCACACAGTGTCCCCGTCCGAGACAGTCATTGGGACACTTTGTCTGACCACAGTCCTCTCCGGTGAACCCCTCATTGCAAACACACTGCCCTGCGATGCAGCGTCCACGGTTCAGGCACTTCCGTGGGCAGCTCAATTCACTACAATCCTCACCAGCGAAGTTAGCGTGGCAGATGCACTTCCCATCAATACAGTGACCTCGACCATAGCAGTCCGAGGGGCAGGATTTCAACCCACAGTCCTCGCTACCAAATCCCTCCTTGCAAACGCACTGGCCGTTAACGCATTGCCCTTGATAATTGCAGTCATTCGGGCAGCGAAGCTCTGCACAATCTTGACCCTGGAAGCCGATGTCACATACGCACTGTCCGTTTACGCAGCGGCCTCGATCATTGCAGTTATACGGGCACGAGATTTTCCCGCAATCCTCTCCAAGGAATCCAATATCACAAATGCACACACCGTTAGAGCAGCGCCCTCTTTGGTTGCAATTGTTAGGGCAGCTCAAACGGGAACAATCGTCGCCGTTGTATCCAGCATCACAAACACAGCGACCTTTGATGCAGAAACCTCGGCCTGAGCAGTCATTCGGACAAGCGGCTGCTCCACAATCTTCTCCAGTGAAGCCTTTGTCGCAAACACAAGTCCCATTTTCACATCTTCCATGATCGTAGCAGTCTTTCGGACAAACCAGTTCAGAGCAATCAAACCCAGTCCAGGGTTCTTCACAAAAACACTCGCCATCCACACATCGGCCACGTCTGGAACAGTTGTTGAGGCAGTCCAACTCTGTGCAATCCTCCCCAAAGTAGCCCGTATCGCAAACACACTTTCCGTTAATGCATTGGCCATTCTCACCACAGTCCACCGAACAGCTCTCCAAGCTGCAATCCTCTCCTGTGAAGCCTTCGAAACACTCACAATTTCCATTTACACATTGACCCTGGTTGCGGCAGTCTCCAAGACAGTGAGGAAGGGTGCAGTTGGTGCCCTTCCATCCAGGGGCACAGATGCACCCACAGGTCTCTGAGCTGTAGTTTCCATGTCCACCGCAATAAGGTTTTGTTCCCACTGTACCTGAAGAGGCAGGACACATGAGTAAGAAACCTGACACACTTTTAGTTTCGACACACTGCCAATTTGTTCCAGACTGAAGGGACTGCAAAGCACTTTTTGTGGCGTAGTATTTTTGTGGATATTTTTGTGATCATTTAACAGTGGAAACATACTAAAGGTTTTCATAGTGTAGATAGTCTTTGTGAATGCAAGAACTGCAGAACTCATACTCCCTAAATTTTGTTTGCGGAAATCGTTTTATTAGTGGTTTCATGTGGCTTGCACTGAGGGGAGGCTTTCGTCGGGCCACTCTGCCATAAAGACCCTACCGGTGGAAGGCTCCCCAAGTAGTTGACTTTATACAACTTTCTCCCCTCTCCAGACTTCTGAAGCTCAGTGATCTTTGGTTTCTTCTTTACCTCTCTCATGAAGGCTCCTCTTCCCCGATAGCTTAGCTTGGCCAGATGGTTGGTTCAGTTTAAGGATTAAGGAGCCCACTGTGCTCTTAGAAACCTCAAATGCAGCAGAGATTTTTCGAAACCTTGGCCAAATATGAGCCTTGTCATCAATTCTATCGCAAAGCTCTGAGCGTTGTGAGCAGGGAGGTTGTATATATGGAAGCGCCTGATTTTAATATATGAGTGGCATAGCAATGGATCGGAATTCTAAGCACCTTGTAATATCTCAGTTTGTACTTAAAATATTGTAACAATTGACTACAATATAACAATGAGTGAAAAATGTAAGGGTGTCTGAATAGTTTGCGTACAGCTGTATGTTTTGGTATTCGGGTGTTTCTTGCATTAGTTTGTACTAGAACAAGGAATACTATATAAAGGTCGAAACCAGGGACAATCTCAAGTCCTTCTAGAGTCCCACTTGGTTTTTGTTCCAGCCATGCTTTAGAACAAATAGTGGCAGCTTTGAACAAACCAAGGAGAGCGTAATTAGTAGAATCAGATGTGTTTCATGAAGGTTGAAGTCATCCATAAGCTCATAATTTGACCTCTGCCTGGTTACAGTGGTTTAGGTCACTCCAGTCTAGGAGCTTTTCTATTCCAAGTCATCAACTGTAGACTTCTTGAGTCCCCCAGGGATCTATTCTAGGGCCCATTCCTTTCCTTCTTTATCCCCAACGCAGTTTACAAAAACTAGTACAATAGCATCCCCCATTATTTTTTATTGTAAGAATTAAAATAAAATCAGCGATCTAAAGCCACCGCTACCTGACTAATGTCAAGGTCATTTGGCATAACCAAGAGGAACCCTTGCATTAGTGGGATTCTCCAAACTTGTACCTGTGAGCTGTGCAGTGCAGCAGCCAGACTCTCCACCGCATTGATCTTTCAGAGTAGATATCTGTCCCTCCAGCATCTCCAGTCGACTCAGCAGATCCTTCAGCTCCGGCAGCCCATCCTCACAACCGCACGCCTGTTTAGGAATGTTGATGCGATGAGTGAAGACCACTTGATTTGAGCTGTCTGGAGCATGCTGTGTTACTTCGGAGGTGGAAGGTGCATCCTTCTGCTCCATTTCTATTGCTCCTGGGGCATCCAGATCCACGGAGCACAGACTGCTGCCCGGGACTCGGATGTTGTAGACATGGTTGAAGACGATTGGTTTGGAAGAGTTTGAAAGGGTTATGTTGTGTGCGCCAGGAATTGTCAGCGGTTCTCGACGCTGTTCTATCAACTTCTTCACGAGGCCACCAGGGCACGAGCTCATCATGGAGGCAAAAACTAAAGTGATCAATGTCAATGAACACATGTTTCGGAGTTAGTGGATGCCGTCTTGGTTAGAAAGCGTACTTAGACAAGGAGCCGGTATCTATAAAACAAGCAAAAAAAGAAAAATGAAAACAATATTTGTTGTACATTGTTTCTTCTTCTATAACTGAACAACAATCTGAGGCCTTCAATCTCCGCAAGCCACAACAAAACGATTGGGAGACACAATCCCATTTATTTTCAACGTACATTGATGACAAGAGCAAAAGCGACTATTGGCCAAGGCGTCACACAACAAGTGACAAAAGTTTAAATTCATGCAAATGAGAAGTGACTGTCACATGTGGCAGCCAATAGGAGAGACGCATTTTTCATGTGAAGTTTGTGGAGGAGGAGTTGGTTCTAGTGCAGGAGAGCATTCTGTAGTCTGGGTGCCACATACTTGCATGTGTAACCTGCAGGAAATGGCAAATCTGAGGTTTCTTAGAGTTTTACAAAGAACCATCACTAAAAGTCAAAAGTAGGATTAAAATGATCTGTTTTTGAACTTGCCCTGAGAAGTTAAGGACTGTAACAGCTGTGTGATCAGTGTTGTGACCTTGTAAAGGATTTTCCCATGATTATAATTACACTCATGGTCTTTTAACGAGAGCCTTTGAGTTTAAGGCTGTAATTAGTCTAATAAGAGAAACTATGCAAGACCTGATCGTTTCAGTGACGGATGGAGTTCACTCTCTCTCATCCAGACATGAATTACTCTCATTAAGTAGCTTCAAATGTATGGGTTTCTCCTTTCTGATGTGGATGCTAATCGTGGAAACCCGAACAAAATTATAATATCTTAGGAAAATTGTTCAATAGTTAGGGGAAATAATCCAAAAGTAAATAACTGCAGACTAAAAACATTTAAAAACCATTTTACAAATTGGTTTAATTGAAGCATTAGGCTTTGCTTGTAATCTTTTGCCACAATTATTTGGAGTAGAAATAACGTTTTGGTTTGGTACATTATAAAAAAGCCTAAAAATTTACTAATTTACTTTAAACTTTCTACTGGTTTTCCAATAATATTATATAAACCTGTAAAATAATGTCTCTTTTCCTGACTGTGGTTATCTTTTTATTTAAGACATTGAATTGTAAAATTACATAAAATTTTATTTAAAAAATTAAAGTCCTGAATTGAACAAAAAATAAAAAAAAACACTTTTTTAATTCCCACTGCTTAAGTTAGAATTTCATTTAGGAAACTTACCCCTAAAATTACATTTTAATTAAATTAAAGTCCATTAAATTAAAGTTAATTTCAAAAGAAAAAGGCATCACTGATTTCACAATATGATGTAACAGCACAGATGTAATCAAAGTCCGTTTTATGTGACATATTGACATATTTCAGGCTTTTCTCTAAATGTTTTGCCAAGTTCATAAAAACACGAATATTTCAGGAGCAGACGCACCACTATAAGCACTGTTTAAAAGAAAAATGGCCAGGCTCTGTACGGTTACGTAAATACTCTGTTCTTTTGAGTTAAATTAGAGAGAAATGAAAACACCTAACATTCCAGCACTAAAGGCTTTTCCTTCCCCTCAAACCCTAACTAGCCTTGACCTCATGACCCCACAGGTCTCAGGTCAGCTCAACACCACAAGGAAAACGATATAAACCTCAGAAGCGTTTACGAGGAACTATTTCACTTCATGTGCACCGTGAAGATAAAGCACACACTAGATACGCTAGGTTAGCGAACACAGCTTTGTTCTCAGGTTCCAACTCTTCATGTTCCTCTCGGGCTCTTTAAAGTTTCCTCTCCAGTTTCACGAGCCTCTCGTCCTCCATCTGCTGAGCTTCTGGAAAGCCATAGTACATCGATCTTAAAGTATTGAACAAACAATATTACCTGCCATTCATATGAAATCCCTCACCTGTAGCAGTAAAAGATGAATATATTTTATTTTGGGTGCTTTTCTAGAAACTCAAGGAGCCTGCACAAGAAATCAGCAGAAAAAAAGAGCACATGAAACTCGATGGCTACAGTTAGCACCCAAACTTTGTTGTTGGCTTGTAATTCTTTAAATGCTAACATCAACCAACCCCCTTTCCTAAGCTGCAATAGAGACTATAGCCACAATGGTTGCTATGGTGAACAGTCTGGTTGCTATGGAGAGTTATATGACATTTTTCCCATGTCAATATGAGCAAAAAACAAAACAATCCCCATGTCAATCTCCACACCAACATCCCCTTTTGTTTTCCTAGCAGATATATATATATATGTATATATCAATTCGGTTGCTATGGAAAACAATCTGGTTGCTATGGAGGAGCCAGTGATTTTATATAATGTTTCCTTTTTAACTCTAAGTAATAGAACCCAACCACATGCACATAATTTTCCAAAGCTGAGATTATGAAAATGTAGTTGCTAGTGTAAACAAATTGGTTGCTAGGGAGTTTAATCTTGAAAATATTTCTCCTTTCTGATGAATTCTCAGTGCTACTATTAGTCAATGCTGACATTTGGCCAACCGCCCACCTCCCTCAAGCCTAGGGTTCAAATTCTTTTGCACAATCTACTAACCCCACCCCAATACACTAATAAATGTTTTTGTGTAGAAAGAAAAACAAATAAAAGATGGACATTTTCAACTGAAAGAGTGATCCTTCACCAGACACATGAAAGATTTCTGAGAATGTGAAGCTTGGTCACAGCTGTGTGCTGCACATCTTTCACTTCTTCATTCCCCGACAGCACCTGCCTTACACTATAAGATCTTTTACATAGTTTTCATCGAGACGGAACTCGATGACATCCCAGTAAAGCGTTCAGCAGGACCGTAAATAAAAAAAACAGGATTATATTCAGGAGTACCGAAGGAAGTCTAATCAGGATTGTACGGTTTCCAGATGTTCTGGATGAAAGAAAAGGAACTTGCCTAAGAAATTTGTATCTGAGCTTATCAACCATATCAACTTTTTTTATAGACTTTTTGATTTCCACAAGGAAACGCAGCATCGTTTTCATGCATTGTCTTGAAAACACTGGTCTAATGGCAGACGACGCGAGGACTACGTTATTAGAAACATGGTGCGAGAAAAAAAAGTTTTCAGAAAAAGTATGGTGACTTCAATCAATCAATCAATCAATCAATCAATCAATCAATCAATCAATCAATCAATCAATCAATCAATCAATCAATCAATCAATCAATCAATCAATCAATCAATCAATCAATCAATCAACTTCATCTATCCCCAAGGCTCAATTAACAGTTCCTGTACTGGAAACAGTAAATTGTACATGACTGTTGGTTAAAAGTGACACACAAATTGAGTTTCAGCTCCTGAATTTCATTTATTTCTTCCAGTTGCAGCAATCCATTTGCTTGGATTTCAGCAGATCATCAGTACCTCGGTCTCTTAGATCTTGCTTTGAGGGGCTGTTATAATATTTACCGAACCAGTCGAAGTGAACCAGTAAATCCACATACTTTTAGTTATTGGTGGCCTCACGAACATCTCCTTCTCTCTTTCATTCTTTCCTCTGTGTCTCAGGGTCATAAACCCGTCGGTCTCTGACCTCAGAGGATTTACACTTGTTCATCTGATCAGGACGGAGCGGAAAGCTCACCTGAAGCGCCTCCAGAAACCGAACTCCAGGGAAAAAAAACTATGTAATGAAACCAAGAGCAGCTGGGGGTTCACTTTGAATGCTGGAGAACCAAATGAATTATAATAACTCATAAATGCAAGTTCAATTGTTTGTAAAATGTTCCAGACTGGCTTGAAGCATAACCTTCTGGTGCCAATTTTGCACATCTGCCATTACACAGATACACCTCACAGAAAGAGCGGTATGGGCAGCATCTTCAGAGTCTTAAACCCC